>MU226606.1:4748866-4765907 GCA_018584345.1 Thuja plicata
CCACTTTCTACATTGAAAAAGTACCATATCTCTCTCTTCAAGGGTGGGTTATTCATTACTACCATGTCATGTTGTATTCAGTTGTATGTAGCTCTAATTGTTTATTGTTAAAGTTAAATTTAAACCTAAACTATGATGTCTCTGTGAGTTACATACGCAAGGCCATCTATGATGAGCCCCCGAGGCATTAGGTCTGGCCCTTAGGTCTTGTACTTTTGAGTTCTTTCTTGATCTTTCCACCCCTTACCAATATTTTACATATTTTACATCTCTTTACGATACTAGTTTTAAATACCTAATGATTGATTTAGCTAAGTTATTGATGTAGCTTATCTTACGATCTTGTATGTAATAAACTATGAATTTTATATCATGCATCTAGTTGTGTAGCCGTATATACAGGTGCAAGAAATAGAGAGGCAAGGAGAAGTGTATGGCTTGACTATGCACATGTGCAATTGTAGATGAGGATCAGTAATAGGGTGCCATGCATTGCTTAGATCCTTTGGATCTAACCCCATCTTGACCTTCCTTGCAGGTTATGGATCATACAGGAGCATACTGGATTCAACCCTAGGTCAACACTTCAACAACATCAGGCAGTGATGCAAAATTTACTATCTGTAGTCATTGCAGCAACATCAGGCGCCAACTTCAGCACAATATGATCACTAGACATGGTTGTATGTCTTCTACTTTTAAGTTGCGTTGTTTCTGTTCTTGTCTTATTTGTTGGGTGATCCTTGCTATCCAAATTATACCAATACTTTTATAAGATATTTTCCCTTTTTACTTCAACCTAAACAAACTTTCAGGCAAAATTCTAGCTAAACTCTTCAGTGAGAAGATGAATCTCTCAAGAAAAAGGGGTATAATGCATGCAAGGAAAAGGCTCTAGAGGCTACTAAGTCTTTTGTACACCTGTTGCTTGGTAATTTGAAGTCATCAATGGAAACTTACAATTCTAAATAATTAGTATACCATTGATGGCTTCATAATTATTAAGTGAAAGGGAGTTCTCTGATCCGAAACCCCCTTTGGTGATGATCCTATGCAGTTCCACACAGCGTCGGTGGTTTATGAAACATTCTTCTCTGGTTGTTTCAAATTTTATAAACAACCAAGAGAACATATGGTGTTAGAAGGCCTAGATGGGCATAAATTCAATGGTACAATTATGGTCTTATAAAGATAAACCAAAACTAGAATGTCAGCAAGGCTGGGAAAAGTTTGTGCAAAATTATGAACTGAACACTAGAAAATTCCCCATCTTCAGTTCAGAATTATGCACAAACTTTTCCCAGTCTTGCTAAAATTCCAGTTCCACTTTATTTATACAAGACCATAATTGTACATTGAATTTATGCCCATCTGGGGCCTTCTAACATTATATATTCTACACAGTTGCACGTGCATTCTCGATTCAGAGTGGGAAAATCTTATTTTGGAGGACAGAGAGAAGCCAAACACATAAAGAACATGCACATAAAAACAATAGCTGGGAAACATAAACATAGATATCAAAACAACTGAGAAACATAAATGTAGATATCACAATAGCTGAGAAACATAAATGTAGATATCATGGTCACAATTGTTTGGAGACACAACATAATTCAGTGGTATACCCAGACGATGCAACGCAACCACTACTCCTCTAGTTCAAAGTTGGCACTGCACAATCCAAAAACCATAGATAAGGAATCAATTTAGAGAGTGGAGGTATATTCTTTCAGTCATTATGGCCCTCCTCCGCTCTCTAAATTTATTCCTTATCTATGGTTTTTGGATCGTGCAGTGCCAACTTAGAACTGGAGGAGTAGTGGTTGCATTGCATTGTCTGGGTATACCACTAAATTATATTGTGTCTCCAAACAATTGTGACCATGATGCCTACATTTATGTTTCTCAAATGTTGTGTCCCAGGATCCCTTATGACCCTTTATGACCCTTTATGATCCCTAAGAATACATCTTAGAGATCTTAAAGTGTCGTAAAGGGTCATAAGAGTGTCCTAGGAGGGGCCAAATGAGCTTCCACCTTCACATGGTTGGCCTTGTTAAGTAGAGAATGTTAAACTATTCTTGAAACAAAGAGAAACTCTTAAAAACTCTAAAGTGACACTAAAAAAATACATGCGACGTCGAGTCGTCGTCAATTGCCAACGGCTCGATGTTGCATGTATAAAAAATTTGTCGCACGCCTGTCATAATGTCAACACTCATTCTGCGATGCCTAGGTGTCATAATAGTGATAGCTAAAATGTAACGACAGCATGATAACCATTATTGTCAGCTCGTATTACGACACCTAGACGTCATTTTTTTCAGACATGCAATGAATTTGCTATACTTGCGACGTCAAGCTGTCACAAAATTACCAATGGCTTAATGTCGCATGTATGGAAAATTTGTTGCACGTCTGAAAAAGTGACAAATAACATGCAACGCCTACGTGTCATAATAGCGACAGGTGAGATGCGACGCTTAGTATCGTAATAGCGATAAATAAGATACAACACCTACGTGTCATAATAGCGATAACAAAAATATGTAACAACAGCATGATAACCATCATATCCGGCTCATATTGCAATGGTTAGTACCATCGCAATAATGACAAATGGTACAGCCATCGTTAATTCTGACACCAAAACTGCAACACTAGTCTCTATCGCTAGGTCGACGAGAATGTGTCAGAAAAGTGACGCATAACCATCGAAAAGAGGCCTCAAATGTACTAGTGAGCTATTTGGATCCTACATGTACTAGGTGTCCTAATGGTAGGTGATGTTACTAATGCAAAAAAGGTCATGATATGGTTAAGAGGTGCCTATGAAAGTGTTTTATTTCCTTGTAATATGGATGAATTCCATTTGTATTTTCATTCACCAAATTGTATTAAGAGGAGTGTTTAATCTGGTTAGATGCACCCTTAGTCAGTTTGGAGTCTTTGAAGCAATTTTGGGTCACAACAACCTTAATGATTTTGTGAATCTAGATAACTCTGCATCATATTAGCATCAAATCCCAGAAGATCTGGGAAAATGAGATTTTGTATTGGTTTTGTGGTTGAGTCAGGTTGAGAGGATAACCTGGTGAGTTGTTTCCAAGAGACTAGGTAGTGGAAAAGAGGAGAGAAACCTAGGTGAGGCAAGGATAAGATGACACCAGCAGAGAGAGTTGTTGGATCCATGGAATGGTTATTGGGATTCACAAAATAAGAAGCAAGAAGAAGAGAGGAAAAGGAAAGAAGAATAAAGGAAGAAGAGGAAAGAGGAAAAAGAGAGAAAATTGGAAATCGAGTTACAAAGTTTGAGACAAAAATTCAAAGAGTTGAAGGAACTAATTACTCTATAGAGGAAAAAATAGAACTTACCAATCAAGGAGAAGATCAAGTGGCCCATCAAGAATATCATCCAAAAGAGGATAAGGAAAACAAAGATAGCAGCACAAGAGGAAGAGGTAAAATCTAAATATATTTTTCAATTTGAACCAAGTACATTACAAATGCATGATGATTTAGTTGTGTTTGAAGATGAACAAGATTACTTGCTTATTAATGAATCAATGCAAGATCCCACTAATGTTGATATTCATGATGTGGTTATTGTTGATCAAAAAGATGGTATTATTTTTGATGGACCAGAAGGAAGATATATCAGTGCAAATGTTGATACTAAGGCTGGCATGGAGAGCCAACTTTATGCTTATACTAATGAAGGAGTTATAGTTTGTATTCCTAATCATTTTTATGTAGGTTTACAATAATTTGATGCAGTTGAGTTTGTTGTTGCAGTGGATAATGAAGATATCCATGAAGACATTGAGATATATGTTGAAGACTTGGAGTTTTGGAGCCTAGAGGTTGAGAACCAATTGGATAAAAGAAGACACAGAAAGATGAAAAGGGAGAAATAAATAAATCTTATTGCTGGAACCAGGCATCATGTACAAAGGAACTGGAAGACTAGGAAGAAAAAGGTTGTTCAAAGTGGCTTAAATTCTTTGTCCCCTAGGAGAATAATGCAGGAGCATCAAAGACACATTAAGGAACTATGGTCATTTCTGGTCAAATAAATGTAATAATTCCAATATGAGGCCATTCTAATGTTTTTTAGGTTACATAATTATATTATGTTCACTTGAATCAAATTGTAAGGCATGTTATGAGTCATTTGTTCAAAAATGGCATATAAGGTTTTGATTGGGTCAACCATGGTCAAACATGTGAAAATTCCCAATAAGGGTTGTAAATTATGTAATAGGTCTTAGTTATTCTATCTTGATGTGTTTATGAAGTTCTAGGATTATTTGATTAAGTTTTGTCTTATTTTGGTGCAAATTGCAAAAGTTGCAAAATTGCAAAAATATCGTCATTAGCATGCATAAATGACCAACCAACTTAAAATTTGGTTGAATCAGTTTAAATAAGATTTTAATTTATATTTAAATCCCCTTTGGGTCGGGGATGACATAGGTGTGCGGATATTTGAGGAGAAAGACAATAAAATAATGTAATATTTTATTATTTTCTTGCACTCTCCGAATAGTCACTTTTGTATTTGCAATCATGGATTGAAAGGTTGAAATTTAATGTAGATGATATAATTTTGAATCTAGTTTAATTTGAGCCCCATCTTGTTTATTTTCATTAATTATTTCACAATTTATGGCCAATTTTCTTCAAAATGTCTGAAACCCTCTTAGGGTAACCAATGCCATTTTAAAATTCCTAACTTCTATTATATATGGTATACGAAGCTATAAATTGGATAAATTATTTATTTTGATGCATATTTGCATATTCCATAGGTTGGATTTTTATGTCATTTTTTCACATTTAAATAGGATGCCCTAGGTGGCTCTAACATTGTTTCAAACTGGTTTGACAGTAGACAAGCAAGGGTTTGATAAATAAGGATTGATCATTTTTATGGATGCATCTTGTGGATGGATATTTGTTATAATGTCTTATAACCCTTTAAATGCATAAGAGAGGTATATAAAAGGGAATTCAAGGAGTTGTCTAATGTAAGACTCTTGTGTTTGTGTTGCAATCTAAGTAAGAGATTTAAACATTGGGGTCTCAAATGAGTTTATAAAACCATTGAGCATGTTTAACACATCGTGATTAGAATATTAGATAACATTGAAAAAATTGTGGAACCATTACAAATGGTGAATGTTAGAGGATTTCAATGACTACTATCTTGAATGCTCAAATATGCCTAGAAATCAGAATCAGTAATCTCATTAGAAGTTGTTGATACGAATCAGTAATGTTTGTTTTCTATTCTTTTTCTGGACAACACAACATAGTTGAATGTCTCTGAATCCAAGATTTGATGTTGCTACTGGCCTCTGAATCTGTGATCAGTAAATCATAATGTTTAGATGAGGGTATGATCAAGCAACAAGATAAAGTAAGGACAGTTTGAAGGTGATTGGGCCTTGATATTGTTTTTCTCCATTTAAGATTGTGTATTACAAGTGTGGATTTGTTTGAAGGATTGGTTATTCGAATAATTTATTTGAAGAGCTTTAAAGTTTGATTTTGTAAGGGATGATGTACCATATCTTGTTGTAAGGGTTATGTGTTATTGTTATAAGGAGACTTTTTAAGTTGTTTGGATCCTACATGTACTAGGTGTCCTAATGCTAGGTGATGCTACTAATACAAACAAGTCATGATATGGTTAAGAGGCTCCTATTAAAGTGTTTTATTTCTTGGTAATATGGATGAATTTCATTTATGTAGGCATTGATTAAATTGTATTTAGAGGAGAGTTTAATCTTGTTAGATGCCTCTTTATTTAGTTTGGAGTCTTTGAATCAATTTTAGGTCAAAACAACCTTAATGATTTTGTAAATCTAGTTATCTTTGCATCACTTGTCCAGGCATAATTTTTCAAAGTCATTCCAAGACCTAGGGTTGTGTGCTAAAAGGGAGGTCTGAAAGGCCTTATTTGTCAGGAAATCATGGAAAGTTACAAGACATAAAATGCATGTAAAAGGACCTAAAAGGGGAATTAATTATGAATGGAGGGAAAATAGAAAAATATTCATAGAACTTGGACCCAACCTTGAGTTTGAAGAATGAGGAGGACCTATATCTGAATTAATTATGCATTTTAGTGAAATATGAGGTCCTATCATAAGAAAAACACAAAACTGGGCTAAAAATGGTCTTAAAATAAGCACAAGTTAAGAGCTTACTTTGTAGGATGGTACATTTAGCCCCCACTTTAGTGGAAGTTTGAGACAAACTCATTCTTAATGGAGAGAGAGAGAGAGAGAGAGAGAGAGAGAGAGAGAGAGAGAGAGAGAGAGAGAGAGAGAGAGAGAGAGAGAGAGGGGNGAGAGAGAGAGAGAGAGAGAGAGAGAGAGAGAGAGAGAGAGAGAGGTGAATTGAAAAGAGATAAGACAATACTAAGTTTAAGGATGTAAGGCCAAACCAAGGATCTTAACTACATACATGAACAAGGGCATGAAAACAAAGAAAAATGAAATGAAAATAAAAGACAAAATACAAAAAATGGGTTAGTACTAAAGAAAAATCCAAATCAACTAGTGAAAGAGACCTCGATCAAAAATGTCCCATCCACTAATATCATGTCTAGAAAGTTATTACAAGAGAAAAATGATCACATAGGAAGAAAAAGAGAATCACCAAATATGATACAAAATCCATGGTCTAACCTACTAGTATAACCACGAGAGAAAAGAGAGAGAGATAGGGATGGAATTAATAGTCTATAAAATTATGTTATGCTAGTCAACTCTTACGTAGAAATTGTTTTGCACACGGAGCAACTTTGTTTTGCGCATGAGGCGGCTTAAAAAATGTTTTACACATAGGGCATCTTTAGGGGGGTCAGTCTATTGGAAACCATCATCTCCATATGGATCCGTGTCTATGGATTATCTTATGGAAATTATGTATGAATCCATGTCCATGGATCAGTCTTGTAAATTCTGTATGAGTCCCTCTCTACGGATTAAACTTAGAAATTATATTGTGACTCCATTTTAAAGGATAAGTATTTATGTAGATCTCCATTTGAATCCATGTTTTGTGATCATTCTATGGATCATTGAAACAAAAATTGCATATAATGTACAAGGGAGGTTGTATGTATTCCCCCCTCCTTATGATGGCAGTGTAGGAGACATCATAAGGAAGAGAATCAAGGATACCTACTTCAAATCAACAAGATGACATCCTTAAAACAAAAATTTATGCCATAAACTTAGCTAAGAGTGTGGCCTCTTGTAAGCTAAGAAAATAGATAATTGTGAAGGATATTCTTCTTGTGGGAAGAGACCCATGAAAGGAAGACATCTTGTCTACAATACATCTACCTTTAAGAAGAGTTATTGGTAAATAATAGCATCTTCAAGATAAAGAGGGGGAGGAGAAAAAGAATGCCTCTATTTAGCCTTGTATCACTAGGCGAAATAGGGATTCTTTATGAAGGGTGAAAAACTTTGAAACTCATATCAAGGGAAGTTATTTATAATGAACATAGTTTTTCAAATAAAGAAGAGGTTGTGATAAAGGATGCACACCTCTTGCATAAGATATAATATCAATAAAAAAAACAATTATTTATAAGAGAAGAATGTCACATGATAAACAAATGCCACTGTACTAAGGAAAGTAGATCCTTAGAAAAAAGAGCGATAAGAATGTACAAGCAAGTTTGCCCCCAAAGATTGAAGGAAAGACAAAATATAATACATCCTTAATGAGAGCTAGTTCATAATAGATATCCAATTCAAAGAAAAATAAGTTGTAAATCAAAGAAAACTATTAAACATACATGTTATGCTAGAAAATATATCACATATAAAGTAATAAATTCATCAAGGAAAGAAATTAAAGGTTGAGGATGGTTATTAAATGATATACATGCTCGTTTAAGGCATGAAAGGGATTTTTAAGCAAAGATGTTAGTATTTTGTGTGAAACAAAGGATCTCATGCCAAAAATAATGTACCATCATAAAATAATATAAAATCCATAGAGAGATGAAAGAAGAAGAAGGATGTCACCTTATGTCTACCAAGTATATAATATATTCACTTCTAAGTAAGGACTAAATTATAAGGAGGATACTAATCTCATTAATGAGAAAGATCCTAAACAATAATTCCATATATGGGAGGACATCAAACTATAAAAGAGATGAACACAATGAGATAATGGATCCTAGAAAAGGAAATAAATTCTATATGTTTCCTAAGTGATACATCGTTACTAATATGTACCTTTAAGTAATCATAATATTGCAACCATGGATGAAATTCCTTCTGTAAAACAATAAATCCTTGTAAGGAGGTATATCATACTATAAAAAATGCACAATAACTTTCTTAATAATTATTGCATGTATGTTATGTTCATATGTATTATGGATGCCAAAATGAGGGGAAGAGGTATCATTTTATAGACATTTTGGGGCTTAGATTCTGCAAGGTCGACCCCGATTAAGCACCTAGGATAAATAACCCCACATCAAGTCTGGAGCCCACTAAATGAAAATTCCTTAGGACAAGGCCGACCTAAGTCAACCTAGTCCACAACAAGGCCGACCCAAGTTGGCCTTGTCCAGGCAGATTTTTTTGAAGTCATTTTGGGACCTAGGGTTGTGTGATGAAAGGGAGGTCTGAAAGACCTTATTTGTCATGAAATCAAGACAACTTCTGAGATGTAAAATGCATGTAAAGGGGCCTAAAATGGAAATTAATTATCAATGAAGGGAAAATATGCATAGAACTTGGAGCCAACCTCAATTTTGAAGGAAGAGGATCTATATCTGAATTAATTATGCATTTTAGTACAATATGAGGTCCTACCATAAGAACCACACCAAAGTGGGCTAAAAATGGTCCCAAAATGAGCACAAGTCAAGTGCTTAGTTTTTAGGATGGTAAATCTACCAATGAAATCAATCACTTTTTCTTTAACACCTTATTTACAATGCATAAAAGTAGTCAAAGAGATATTAGGATCAATATTGTTTTGAAATTGTTGAATGAAATCATTGGAATTTTTTTGAAAAAAATCAATGGAATAATGAGGTAAAGAGAAATACCATTACAAGGCCTTATCTTTAAATGTTCTAGTAAACAATTCAGTCATGAGTTTAAGATCATGAGAGAAGTTGCTACACAATGTTTAAAAATTTTTCACATGAGTCAGGGGATCACCTTTGCCATTATAAGTCTCCAATTGAGGTATTTACATGTATTGAGGGATCAAAACATGAATGATGTCCAAGGGCAAAGGGATAGCAATATTACAAGTGGGAATATTGAATTTTGAATGATTCATAAAAGTGATTTATTGTTGCAAGGATTACATGGTTTGAGAAAGACTATTGATAGTGGATTTGGTTGAAAGGTTGGTATTGGACATGTGTGAAAGGTTTAGAACATTGTGATAAATTGAAGGAACATTAGAATATGAAAATGAGACATTGTTTTAAGTAGGCATGGATGATGGTTGGGAAACACGTGCATCATTTGAAGGAGGAGGAATGATAGCATGAGGAATACTTCCATGACTAACATATGTAGGATTAATTTTTGAAATGGATGTAGTCATGAGAGGTGGAGCGTATGTAGAAACACTAGGCATTGAAGTAGGAATAGGAATAGAAGTCTCAACACTAGTTTTAGGTTGAGTTAAACCAAGATCTTGAGAACATTGTTTAATAGGTTTAACATTGTTATGGATAAGATGAGAAATATCATGCAAAAAATCAACACCATTCTCATCATTATGAATTATCTTCCTCAATATTTCTACTGAAGAGATAGGTTTTGTATTAGAATATTCTTAAGCTAACCATTGTTCAATTTTTTCAAAATCATGGGAAATTTTTTACTCTTGGGTAGGAGAAAATCTTAAGGTCTCATCTTCATCATGAGAAGAGTGGGAAGACAAATTCTAAACAATATTGGGAATGTCATTAGCAGGATTGTTTGTTTCATGAATATTTCTAGGAAATATAGAGGACTCGGGATCAAAAGAACTCAAAAGTATATAAATTATCCTAACTAGAATGCTATGTTGGAATTGTTTATGTTAGAGGTGTTGAAATTCATTTATTTATCGATGTCAACATATGTTTCAGTTGAATACTTTATGTCTCATAAAAATTGGTTATCACTAGTACAGGCAAGTTTGGTAGACATGTACGCACACTGTACAAACTTTCAGAGCACTCGGGCACAAATCTGGATAAGGGGATGAGAAGAGATATTATATCTAAGATCCAATTGTCTTGATATTACTGTTGGCATATGTTATATTTGTTCTGGTAGAGATTGGTTATAGAGAAGTGATAGAGGATTATGACACAGTTGGTCTTTGAGTTTTGGAGATAACTTGGATGCGAGCATGACTTATGATATGCAAGCTTGGGGCATGGTTGAAGACATGTTGAAGAATGTTATCTATGATTCTAGGGTCGTTGAGTTATTGGAAACGTAAACTAAGGTGTATGATCTTATGAAGATCTATTTATGGCTTACTATAATGATGTTACATGTTTAAAGGATGGTGAGCGTGGATTATGGATCTTGGAGCATATTTGATGATTTTTAATTGATGTTTACTTGTTTAAGGTACTGTGTGTATCTTAGCAAGGGTCTATGTAATTATTTATGCATTAAGGAATTCCTAAATGGCTAACCTAATTGATTATTGTAAACTTGTATAAAGGAGAGTTATTTCTTGATGAGGTTGTGTGGAAATATGAAGTGGAAGCTGTGAGCTTGTAATTGTGAAGTCTGTTGGATGTAGAGAAGAGATATTGATTGTGATGAACTTCGTTGGAATTGTTTCGACAAAGCAAGTTACTATCAGTCAGTTCATCAGTTATGATATACTTCTATATCTGTACTTTGGACAGTGAGTCCATAAGGTGGATTTAACCTTCTCATTTGGGCAGTGAGCCTGGGAAAGGAGCCTCTTATTTCTCTTGACTCCTAACAAGATATGTCCTTTAAAAGGGATTGTGTACTATATATAAAAATTATCCCCTAACATGGCTAAATCTCCTAACATGGATACAATACTTTTAGTGCATTATTTGTGGGTGCTAATTCCCACCATGGTTTTTCCCTTAACATGGTTTCCTGAACACAAATTGCTTATGTTATGGTGTTTCTTTTGATGTGTTCAGATTTGTATTGAATAATTGGTTTATAATTTTAAAGTTGAATTATTTGTCACACAACTGATTCACCCCCTCTCAGTTGTGTTAGTGTACTATTATTGCTAACAATTGGTATTAGATTCGGTGGTCCTCTAAGAGAAATCTTAACATCTTGAGGTGATCCTAAACATGGTGTTCTATAGAAAGGAGAGTCCAAAATTTAATCCTGAAAATTTTGACAGTTGGAAGAACAAAATGAGAACTTACCTACTTTTCTTAGGAATTGATTAATGGATTATTACAAAGAAGGATGAGAAGATCAATCCTAGAGATTAATTACAAAATTCTAATGAAGATGAAATGAATTTATTTAGTTATATAATATGGTTGCAAGAGAAGCATTGATCAGTGCACACTCTAAGGATGAATTCACAGAGGTTAAAGACTTGGATTATGCATATAAAATCTGAACAAGACTAGAGGAACTACATGAAGAAGATAAGTTTACTAAGTAGGCAAAGTTGCATAATTGAAAGACTAAAATTGATATTTTGAGAATGGGAGATGATGAAAATGTCAAATCATATGTACAAAGGGTTACATAGGTTGTTAAAGGGATTAGAAAATTTTGAGGCACATATATTGAAGAAGAATTGATCACAAAGATTCTCAGATCTTTGACTCATGTTTACAAAACTAAAGTGCAAGCGATAGAGGAGATCATACCTTTGTCAATGAAATTAAATAGAGATGTATAAATTGCTAAGTTGACCACCTTTGAGGCCATGGAGATGGGAGATACATTACCTAAGGTGGAATCTACATTCAAGGTGATTGTGCACAATGACAATAAAACTTTATCAAGTCTTGCAAGCACTAGCAGGGGTAACAAGTATGAAGAGCTTGGAGAATATGTTAATGATTGGGAAAATATAGAGGAAGAGGAAAGCAAACTAGATGAACTTGTGGCTTTTCTTGCAAGAAGAGAAAAGAGAGGTAATGTAATGACCCTAACCAGCCATTTTCCAAACTTTCACCAATATTTCTCATACAGATTTAAACATTTAAATGCATGCAATAAATCATCGATTCAATAACAATAATCCAGCAAATATCCCAACAAAACCTCAGCAAATATTATTGTGTAAAACAACAGTAATACAATAAGAATGGGAATTCCACAATCCAAAATCTGAACTACAATATTCAGCAGAATGACAATCAATAGAAAATAACCTATGAATGCAATGGCGAACTCTGCAATGAATCCACACTAGAGATGAACTAGGGCTACATCCAATCCTCCTCTGAGCCAAAAGGGTTTCCATCCTAAAGGCTGAATTCAAAATTTGAAGCTTCCTGATATCTCCAAGAGATAAAATATCATATCATAAACTAAGCATATCCAAATGAGCCTTCAATCCTTCTTTTAAAGAAATGGTTGTGACTCTTCAGCTTCCCCTCCCTATCCATTCATATTCTAACTTAAAGTCACTTTTAAAATAAATATAACCATTGGTTATAAAGAGACATAGTAAAATAAAGTGAGGGATCTTATGGAATTAAAATGGAAGACCAAACAAACTTGGATGGAGACATGAATAGCTTGTCAGAAAGCTCTCAGTGAGACGCTCTGAGTCCACTACTGAAATGCCAGGAACACTGAGTTCTTCCTACTTACTATAAATAGTAAGCACCCTGGAAACCCTGTGGAAATTGATCTGATTAGCCTGAAACTGAAAACACCTAGGCCAAACACCCCTTTGATCCTCTACCAGACCTCGTTTATCCCACCTGACCATGATAAAATGGCTAACTATAAGGCATGAGATATTGTGCCCATAATGGGACATTACAAATCATCTCTTCCAATAGATTGCTTTCCCTCAAGCCATCAGTATCTGCATGCTATGATCAAAATACCTAGATCCCAAACCAACCTCAGGGAAATTGCTCCACCAATCTGTCATGTGAAACTAAAATAGATATTATTCCCTGACCTGTGAAGCCATTCATACACACCCAAACAACAACTAGTCTAATGTTAGGATCCCAAATCACTACACGATTAGTCATACCAAACTGCCCTGTGTCACCATCATCTGTGAGAAAGTCCTCAACCCAACTAAGAACCTCACTCCAACTGAGAGTACTGGCACCACTATAGTCAGATTTAGGGAGGAACCAAACCTCACACCAATCGACTCCTTGAATAAATACTAACCACAAGTACATCCCTCTTGGATCCCATAAGCAAAAGGGCCATCCATCTCCCCAGCTGGCTGAAATATCTAGATGCCTGATGCTCCTACTGAGTGGATCACCAGAATTGTCCAATTTCCATAACACTACCCCTCTGATCTATCACCCTAACTAGAGACTGTACTGAAGAGGCAAGATACACAGACTGTCAGACAAGGCTTCCATTTGCAAAGCAAGGAAGCATACCAAACCAATCACTCACCCCACACCTCTACAATAATCAGAAAAGGAAGTTCTTCGTAGGTGGGT
Source organism: Thuja plicata (assembly GCA_018584345.1). Classification (NCBI taxonomy): domain Eukaryota; kingdom Viridiplantae; phylum Streptophyta; class Pinopsida; order Cupressales; family Cupressaceae; genus Thuja; species Thuja plicata. The sequence goes on from MU226606.1 coordinate 4,762,548, forward strand.
TGAATGAAAAACCCAATGCATCCCATATATTGTGGCCAACATGCGATGCACTACCCAACTCTATTGGAAATCCTGAATTAGCATAAGGATTCCATAACTGTCTCTCAATACCCAAAGTCATATAGTGTACACCTTGGTGTGAAAAATTCACCCCAACAAGCATAATCATCATACCAAGCTTAATAACCCCGTACTGAATAAGCTCTACCCAAACATCATCATCATGCCTAAAATATGTGGTGATAGAATTACCATAAGCACTGGATGAATCAGTATGATAGTGTAGAGGAGTCACGGTTGTGTGGAAAGAGGAATGATCCAAGGGATGCTCACCAAAATGGGACATCTCACCATCAACAAGAGGTAGTGCACAAAAAGTCACATCACCCATCATGCCACAAGACATAACTGCCCATCCTAGACTACTGGTGTAAAAACCACACTGCACAACAACTGAGCTCATCCCGCTACTCCAACCTGGTGACCAAGATTTACCTCTAACATCCAACCCTGGGTCCCAAATTTTGTAATCAACCTCATCCTCATCATGGGGATAGGGAATACCTTCCTCATCTAGCTCGAAGAAAGGATTATCAAATATCAAATTAGTATCCATCTCAAACAAGAGATTGTCGATCGCCTGAAATTCATCCATCTCATAAAGAAACTCTCGATGATCCAAAGCTCTTTTGGGATAGCTATCCAATTCATAGGTCTGTTGTATGCTATCGAGTTCCTGAATCGCCTCTTGAAAGAATTCAGACCTCTACCTGTCGTCATGTTCCCTATACTGACTAGAGGCAACAATCTGATTTCTTGCTTCCTAAAGAGCAAGATGCGTGTGCTCCAATGTTTCATGAGCAACATTAATTTCTTTTTTGAGCTTATTAACCTCATCACCTTTTTCCCTCAACTACTCAGCATAAATTTTTGCAACATGTAACAGGTAGTCATGATCTGACAATAAGCATAGATATTCTGATTTTGAAACCTCAAATGTTGTTTTGACCTCCTATAAATCTGCAACATAAGATCCAATCCTTATACCCCCTTGTCATGTCTCCCTCTCAAGTTTTCTGTAAAGATCCTCAATGATCTGGTGAGTGCTATCAAGGTGAACAAGGGCTACAATAATCACATCGTTATTGACTTTAAGCCAACTTGTTAAGGCATGCTCCTCAGTATTGTCATTTCAGGAGGCATTATCTAATGGATCATTCAATTCAGCATTATACATAAGTGGGATGATGCTAAAGAAGTCACATGACTCCTCATTACATGAATTGTTAAAGATATCCAACTGGTGGTCATCATCTTTAACCATATCTGTTCCATCTTCTCTTTGATCAAGCAAAAGCTGAGAAATAATAGAAGTTGCTTTCTCTTCTCTAGTGAACCATTTTGTAACCTCTGTTGCCTCTTCTTTAGCCTCTCCTTCTTGCATTGATTCAATATTTGAGTTACAACTTCTTGTTTTTATGTCAACCTCATAAGGCCTTTTTCCAATAACTGGTTTACTTTTTAGTTCACTTATGGGTTGAGTACTGATAGCTGGAAACTCTTCATATAAATTTTTGTACCTGTCTTGTACAAGTAAATCTTGATTCAAATCCTAAAACTGCTTCCTTTCCATTAACATTTTGTGTTGAAGCTTTGGATGAAAGTCCAAGAAGTTAGAGAAAGTTAAATCTCTCTAAACCTCTGGAGGAAGAGTGTTGTACTCACCATATATGTAGATAATTTCAGTCCTTTCATTAGGCTGTGAAATCTGGGCTAATTATTTATGAATCTAAACAAGATCCTTCAAGACCTTTTCCAAATTATGTGTCTTCCCCATAGCTAAAAACTACTTGTCTCTGCAGGTAAATGTTTAGACTTTCACTGTTTAAAATCTTCTGATTGGAAAATTTTAATTGTTGAGAGTGGACACTGGTATAGTTTCAACAAACATATACATATCTTGATGTTGTACAATTTCTCACTAAAGAGAATAAATGGATGAACATATGGAATTACTTCAATCACCAAAACTGGAAATGAACAGACATGCAATCTGCCCACACAAGGATGAGTAGTGATTTCCATATTCATATCATATTGATATTGAGGGATAACAAATAGACTGTAGTCTTAAACATTATGTAGCATATAGAAAATCATCATTTTTCATTACATTCTACAATAAATCTAAAAGCAAGATTTGATAACTCCACTCACAAGATATTTCAGATGCCTTTGTGGAAGTTGCAATATCAAATGGGTGTGTTGAGCCAATGTCCCGCAAGACTATTGTTACTATCACCTTCCAACAACGATTCAGAAATGGCGAGTAACAATGTGATAGTTGATTAGACACCTATTCTTCTTTACCATTAACGAATCATGCAGGGTGGTTGTTGCCAATTAAAATTTCCCCGTGACTATGCTTCACAATTATTTTTAATATTTTTGCACTACTAATCCCTGCACAAAATCTAAGAGGTTGTGTTCATTTCTGGAAATGACTGTCTAAAATGTGTTTGCAGCAAGGTTTGTCTCCTTTGATACTGGTAAATGACTAATCCCAGGAAGTCTAGAGTGGTGAAGAAATGTCGTGAACACTGTCGAGTGCTACTAAAGCACCTAATCAGTGACAATCATCCAACATATTACTATTCTCCCCACACGGCAATACACTGATGTTGGTATCCTGTAGTTTGTATGGTAATGAGCCTTGTTGTTGGCTACTAGCATTAATGTCTGGTAGTGAAGACCCGAAACTTAGCCAGTGTTGGGTGGTGATATGTAAACACCGTCTGCTGGAGACATTACAACTGGCTGTAGACTGTAGGGTAATGTAATGGGTAATGTCACTCGTACACAATGTCAAACTCCAATGCCCTGCTCGACTATCCTTCTAACTCCAAGTTGCCCGTATTGCCACCTTCTATGTGCGGGCATGAACCATCCTCCACGATACCACTGTTGGAGGACAAACAGAACATGGGCTTTGGCATAGGCAATTTCTAGCACCAAGCATTAGAAATTGATTAAACCCGATAAATATTAAGATGTAGCCAAATACTTCTCTCACAAACGCTACCAATATTTGACGCGATAAGCTTTGCTTCCACCCATAAGATAAAAGAGATCCAGCAAATATTTATATATTATATTCCTCCACAATGCTAAAGTACCTCATTCAATATATTGATTTTGGGCAACATTAGACCTTTCTCAAAAATAATACTCCCTGTAATACCCCAAAATTGGCACCTTACAATTCTAATCAATTTTGGTGCATTTCTTCAAATTCTCATCATCGAAGTCCTATTGTACTAGGCAAATTTTCCTTCCTAATTGTCTTTAATTGACTTAGTC
>MU226606.1:4765998-4784177 GCA_018584345.1 Thuja plicata
CAAGGGAATTAAATATTATTTGGTTATTTGAATGGATTATCCTCACTTGAATTTAATAATTCAAACAATGTGAAAAGCCACCCATGTGGCAATAATTCATTTATTTAATTAAATAATTCCTTCATATGTGTCTCACCTTCCTCCATGAAGATGAAGATTCAACCGTTTCTCCCCAAGAAAATCTTCATCCTCTCTTCAGGCTTTTCTATATTATGGACCTTCTTTCCTTCATTTGAGGAGGGCAATTTGGAGAGTACCTAAACTATAGTGAATTATTGTTTCAATTCTCTCATATTTCCAAGCTTTTATTACATATCTAGTGTAATCTCATTTAGCTTAATGGCATTCTTCATCTCAATTTAGTTTGTTTATTTATCAAGTAGCTTAATTATGTTATCTCTTTCAAGTTTCTTAGCTTAAAATCTCCATCTTCATTCCTAGATTACAACTGCATCTCTCATATAGAATAAATTTCATTTCAGTTTTCAAAGCTTTCAAATACTCCATTTTAGTAATAGTCTATGGTTGTTGGCTCTCGTTCTGAGAGTAATTAAACACCCCAACTAAATAGGAGGCAACAGGTCGATTCGATCGATATTGTGGAATGAGCAATTCATGTTCATCTTCACGATTCAACAATTGAGCAATAACTATGTTGTGTTGTGGCTGATTTAGAGGTCAACATACAGACACATACATTTTGGCGCCCAACATGGGGAAGAAAATTGATTTCTAACCTCACTCTCAAAAAATTTCTGACAAAATTCTATACTCAACCGTACGTCTGTACTTTTCTATGTATGAATTCTCACATGAGAATTCTGAGCGTAGCGCACGAAGTTGTGATTTCATTAGCAATCTCTCACACAAAAAAGCACTTTCTCACACCAGTTGTTGCATTTCCTCGCGCGAAGCCTTGTACATCCTCCCGCGAGACTTGGTGACAGTCTCTAGAATTTCATTGTTTCTGCAATTACTCTTACTGTTTTCTTGATTATTTCCACATGCTGCTATTTTTTTATCTCTCTAATTTCTCTGATAGCGTAATAGTGGGCTGCATGTCACTTGACAAAGACATAAAATTGCTAACGGTTTGCTTGCAGGATGGTTGTCGAAGATCATTTTAAAACATTGTGCTTGTTTATTGCTTTCATCACATAGTATAATTAGGGCCTTGTTAAAATTTCTTGGGAATCTTGCTAGCGAAATAGGGGAATAGGCTCTTCATTACATGGAAGTGATTCCCATGGATGAATCTAAGACCCAAACATTGCTAACATGATGGAGACCTAGGGAAGCAAGGAAAGGTAATAAACCTTTAGCACGTTCGCTTGTCAGGGGATTATGCTCTTCTCTCTTTGAGAGAATCAGAAACCCAAAAGCCTGTGAATTGGTTGGAGGAGAGTTAGCTCAGTGGTGAATATGTCTTGCGTGTTTGGGTAAGGTGAAGAGGTAGAGAAGTATGCTCTTCTCTCTTTGAGAGAATCAAAAAATCTGACCCTCGAATCTAAGCCAAGTTTTGTGTCACCTTTAGAGGGCCTGCCGGAAGTTAAACCTTCGAGAATGACCCAAGTGAGTACACACCTATCTTCGATGATTCCACCTCACTAGAATAAAGTATGCTTTGTCGAGCCCAAAGACTCCAAAGCCATGGTAACTTCTTTCTCATGATTCTGACTATCATCTTGAGAAAGCCTTGTCTGTTGTACTGAGTGGCGTCACTCCCAGCCCTGCTTGCGGGGGTGTACGACTTTCAAGTGTTGGTGTGGCTATGAGGCCCAAGCCTTGTATTGAGGAAACCAAAGGTTATTGTGAATAGAATCCAACTAAAAACTTTCTTAGGTAGTTTCCTACCTGGATCACCTCCGAAAGGAGACATAATCTTTGCACAAGGAGGGGGTAGAATCTCTGCCCTAGATTCTCACCATAGGTATGCACCTGGATGCTTGAAGATGGTATATGACATTGGCCCCTGATTTAAGGGTAACCTTCAAACATATATTATTTATTCCTTGGAAACACCAAAAACATGGGTGCCCTCTAGGGGGTAACACGACTATGTGCGGTGCACACATACACATAAGCAGTGAGGCACGAATTTTGTCTTCTCTACCATTTTTTTTGTAGGGATAACTAAGTGCTTGTTTTGAGTCTTAAACTATCCAATCATGATTAAAAAAAGACTCCCGTGATTTTGCCAAGTTGCCTTGTCCTTGGTAGAATTGTTTGCGACTACTTCTTGCGTCACTATTGCTTGATCAAAACTTTGTGCTTGTTAACGATTGCTTGTCACATTCAAACTGAGATTGCTGATCTAAACTGTCATAAAAATATCCCAAATTTGGAAATTATGTCAAAGAATAGTCCTGACTATGTCTTGAAATCTGACTTTTGTCTTGAAAACTGAGTCAATTTGTCGAAACCTAGAGTATTCTCGCGCGAGATTCCAGAAACTGAGCATTTCATCGCGCGAGCTTTCATTTTCTCATGTGTAGTTAAGAATTTCCTCACGTGAACCAGCACTTTCTTGTGCGAGTCTATACCCTATTGTCCCAAAATAGTGAGCTATTTCTCGTTGATTGATGAGTTTTTAGCCTGATCTGATTTTTGTCTAAGATCTGATTGTCTGTTTCCCTGTCGTCTGCAGTCTAAAACTGATTGTCTTGAGTTGCGAACCGACTAATTCTTGCTCAAACTCATTTTTTCCCTTTGTTCTTTGTCCTACCTTTCTGTGCTTTTGTACCTTGCGACATGATAGTCACATCTCAGCTATTCTAGCCATAGTCTTGACGATTCGTGTTGGGTGCATTTCACATCTTGGTTGTTCTAGCCTTTGTCTCCTTTTTGCTATTTCTAGAGATAGAATTCTGAGTTGGATCCTAAGTCCTCACTTGTTTCATCTTCATCTATGCCTGTTACGACTAGAAGCGGCAACATATTTCCCATTCGTGGTTCCATAATAAGTAAAGGTAGATCTCATAATCAAGGAAGCGGCCATTCTAAACCTATTGTTCAATCTGATAGTCAAGAGGGATCCTCACATTCCTCCTCTCCATTTAGTATAGATCCCAATTTGAATTAGAAACTGATGTTCCAGCAATGCTATAATCCCTTGTTTCAAAGACAACCTGAACTATTGTTTCAAGATCAACAGAACTCATTTCTTCCAGATCAACAAAACTTTGGAAAGTCGCTTACTTGGGTTGATCTTCTTGACAATCCTCACTACCTTATTGATCCTTTTGATCCTATTGATCCTTGTGAACCTATTGATCCTTCCAAACCCATCGACCCCTTTGACCTGCCAAAAGTTACATTGGCCAAGAACTCTCGGCTCGATACACACACTCACACTGAACCTGTGCACATGGCACAATTCCACATCGGCAACATGGGAAGTCCTTTTGACTTCCCACAAGGTCAATACAGCGAGGCCCACGATCAATCTCAAAATGATCAGAATCAACAATCCCAAGTTGATCAGCAAGTACATCACCGTCACCCTCCTCCACATGACTAGAGTCAAGATCATAACCCAAGCATTTATGAGATCCTCGGTAATGATGATGATCCGATAACTCAAAATGACATAGATGTTACAAAATCTAATAAGGGTCTCATCAAGATGATGAAAATTCTCCTTGCAAAAGATAAAGAGAAATATTTTCTAGAATTGGCAAACCAAGGAGTTAAGCTACCCCCAAATTTCAAAGTGGAAACACTTGTGACTAAAGAGGAAGAAACTGAGAACACCAAATTGCAAAAGATGATTCAAGATATGCAAAACCAAATTAGCCAACTTGTAAAGGATAAGGAAAAACCCGCACAACAATTCACGATGGAGAGTATTTGTCCTTTTCCTTTTGATAGTAGTCTTCATATGCCACCTTTTCCCAAGGGTGTGGAACTCCCTAAGTATGATAAATATCTGGGCACCACTGATCCTCAGGATCATCTGAGAGAATTTGGGGCCCTATCTATGGAGTTCATTCATTATCAAACTTATTTAATGTGTCTCTTTCCCTGAAGTATGGGTGGACCTTCCATGGAGTGGTTTTCTCGACTACCCACCGGCATTAAGAATTTTGATGAGATCACAAATCTCTTTATCCAGCATTATTCTCACAACATACAGCATCCCATCAACATCAGGGACCTTTGCAATCTCAAGCAGAGACAAGGAGAGCCTTTCCTGACATTTCTCCAGAGATGGAGACAGCTTTGCACCAAGTATCCTTGTAAAATACCCGAATCTGAGAAACTCGACATCTTCTTCGACAATCTCACTCCTAATTTTGGGTATTAGGTACAAATTCAAGGTCCCCTCAATTTTGACAGCATGATTAAGCAAGCTGTGAGGATAGAGGCGTTTATGGTTAAGAAAGGGGAATTGACTTTGCACAAAGACAACAAACAAGGTTCCTCCTCTTCCAACAAAGATAAAGGGAAGTTTGTCAACAAGAATAGGGACGTTGTGAATGATGGAGTGGTTGATAATGTGACCCCAGCTCCTTCAAAATCAGTTTTCAATCTTACTTCTAGCATACAAGCGATCAAATTTGCTAAAAAGGTTGTAACAAACTCTCAGCAGCCTTCCAGATTCTCTAGCAACAAATCTTGGGCCCCTCGACCCAAGAAAGAATTCACTTCCTTAGGAGAACTGCTTGATGTAGTTTACAAGACTTTGGTGCAAAACCAGGTTCTCACTCCTTTGGACAAGTGTCCATATGATCTGCAACCATGACCCCATTGGTGGAACGACAACACATACTATGACTATCACCAGAACAAGGGTCATAATACTTCTACTTGTCTTTAGTTGCGCCATAAGATCCAAGGTCTGATCAATAATGGTGATATTATTGTGGATAATCATAATAAGAATTCAGATCACCGGGCATTTAAAGATCCCTTTCCTCCTCATGAGAAAGGTGAGTCCTCCAACACTAAGAACAGTAATTTTAAGGTTAACTACATGCATACCACTAATGACAATGTCATCAACATGATCAAACCTCTCAAAGTTGAGTATTGTGATGTGATTACTATCAAGGGGAGTGGGGATGATCCTAAGCCTAAGACCCCATTTTTCTTGAGAGGCCTTGGGTCTCAATCGTCTAAACCTGAATCATCCCAAGATTGCGCAAACATTGTTACCAGATCCCGCGCTACGATCACTCTCAAGGGTCTTGATCCTCCTACTACTACATCCGCATAGAAGCAACCCGCGGATAAATTTGTTGTTGGCCCTACCAATAAGACCACAAAAATGGTCCCCACACCTCCAACTGCTAATTATAGCATTCTTGACCAGCTATAAAGAACCAACGCTCAAATAACCATCTTTGAGTTGTTGAAGATCTTGCCTGCTCATAGGCACATTCTGGATAAAGCCCTTGCAGAGGCTAATGTCCCCAAAGAAATTAATCTTGATCAGTTTCAATCTATAGTGGGTCACTTGACTTCACCACACTATCTATCTTTCTCAGAAGAAGATGACCATTCAGTCAACCACCCGCATAACGCCCCTTTGCATATAGAGGTCATGATTGGCCAAAAGCGCATCCGTCGTGTCCTTATTGATAATGGTGTTGGCCTCAACATCTGCTCTAATCACTTTCTCACTCAGCTAGGTTATGATGAAGATCACATAGATTCCCACAAGAAAATTACTATCAAAGCCTATGATGAAGAAGAAAGAAAGTCTAAAGGTTTAGTTGTGGGTTGGACTTATTGAAAGAGATGTCACTTGTCAAGTGCTGGATATTCCTCTTGCTTATAACATCTTGTTGGGAAGAATATGGATCCATGAAATGCAAGCAGTTCCCTCTATGTATCATGAGTGCATCAAGTTCCCTTTCCACGGTGCAGAAGTGATAGTTCCTGCTAATATGGGCTATTCTTGTAATACGCTCACATAGTCAGCTGATAGTTTTGTTCCTACTAACAAATAATCCATAGAATTCTATGATGCTAAGCTTAGAGACATGGAATAGACTTTAAAAATCAAAGACATATGCATGGGGGGTATCAAATAGAACCTATGCTATCATTAGCAGCTCTACCTTCGTCTCCTCGTTCTTATGGGAGACCTTCTAAGAACAATAAATCTTCTACTACTCCTCCTAAAATAGTTTATGATGGTGCCTTTGTACGGGCTACAACACCATTAGAAGATGAAGATGAGGAAAGAGTTGTTAAAGCTTGGATTTACAAAGGAAAGGACATATCTGAACAGACCATCCCAGCTCGTGAACTAGATCCCAATAGTGAAGGTCTTAAAATCATGAAACACTTTGGATACAAAGGGAGTGGTCCAATAGGGATGAATGGTAATGGGCTAGTTGAACCTATTAAAGCTACGGGTCAAAGGATGAAAGATACAACTATTTTAGGCTTCAAGAAGATCTTGTTCCATCTAGGGATTAACAAATTTGTATTTGAATCTGAACTTGGACCAGAACCAGAACCTGAGGGCACAGCTATAGTTGACACCGCAGAGGATAGCTCTGATGAGGATTAATTTTCTTATCTTATTCCTCCAGATCTGGCAACATTCTTTACTGAGAAGATGACATCATAACACATGTTAGTACAGCCAAGGCTGGCAATGACTCCAATGGCGCTATTCCAATCACTTCTCTGACATATGAACAATGGAAAGTGTCACAAGACCCTGGTTTCAAGGGTGAAGGATACATACCATCACAGTTTCAAGAGCAGTTTGAGCAAGAACAGGTTGGTGTCACAAGAACTCTCAAACCATCATGGTGAAAAAATCCCAGTCAGAGTTTAGACACAGATTCCCATGAATATGAGTTTGACAGTCTTTCAAAAGGATCCTTTGACAAGAATGTTGATACTACACATACGTCTGAAAACCTTCTTGACATAGGTAAAGGGTCTAGTGTAAGGTCTAATGTGTCTGATTCCATAGATGTTAATGTCTCTTCTACTATGGTCGCTAGGAGTAAAAGGGATTTGAATACACCTTTGGATGAGATGCTCTAGGTCTCAACTTACTAGTCCACGCTTTCGATGATTATACCGTGAATGCACTTGAACCCATCACTTCTCTCTCCCTCCAACATCTCGAGCTAATAGATTGGAATTCCCCTTCCTCATCCAATGAAGTCCTCACATTCTAGAATAACTATGATCTAGCATGTTATCTCCACATTGTTGAACCTCTAACATCCTCCACTAGCGAAGAAAGTGTCAGCATGACCGAAAGTGATATCAAGTATCTTAGTCATAAAATCAAAAGAAAAAAATAGGTGCTCTAACGGTGAAAACCACATTGTGGCAGTGTCAGAGCTGAAAAAAGTAAAAAGAATAGATGTATCTGAAGGTTAAAACCTCTCTAGGGCACCTGAGGATGAGATGCTTGATGTGCTTCTGAGTCATTTCCAGGAATGATCACCTGTGCTAATTAAGCCGACTCAGCCAGTAAATTTGGGTACAGAAGAACATCCGCACATTATTCATGTGGCTAAATCATTGTCTGCAGAAGAACTCAAAGAATTCATAGATTTCTTCAAAGAGAAAAAGATAAACTTTGCATGGACGTACTTTGACATGCCTGGTGTAGATCCTAATCTTATCATGCATCACCTGTTAATAGATCCTGGAGTAAAACCAGTCAAGAAAAAACTCAGAAAAATTCATCCACATGTGGCTCTACTTGTCAAGGCGAAATTAGAGAAAATCCTAAAAGCTAGGTTCATCAGAGAAATTGACTATGCACAATGGATCTCCAACATAGTTCCAGTGTCAAATCATGACAAATCTATCAGAGTCTACACAGACTTTAGGAACTTAAACAAGGCATGTCCAAAAGATGATTTCCCACTACCCAACATTGATATGATTGTGGATATGACAGCAGGGTACAAAATGTACTCCCTAATGGACGGTTTCTCTGGCTATAACCAAATCAAAATTACGCTAGAGGACCAAGAAAATATTGCTTTCACTTGTGCATGGGGCACTTTTTGCTAGAATGTTATGCCTTTCAGTCTCAAGAATGCTGGAGCCACGTATCAGAGAGCAGGCACTACTATATTTCATGATATGATGCACAAAACAATGGAGGATTATGTTGGTGACACCCTTGCTAAAAGAATGGACAGGAAGGCACATCTTACTGATCCCTATACTGGATTGTATGGAAAAGTTCAGACTACGTCTCAATCCTAAGAAATGTGCATTTGGAGTAACTTCCAAAAATTTGCTTGGTTATATCATCTCCGCAAAAGGTATCGAGGTGGATCCTAAAAAGGTGCAAGCTATCATGGAAATGCCTCCACCTTACAATATTAGTCAAATGAGAGGTCTTCAAGGTTAGCTTCAGTCTATCTGGCACTTCATCTCACAGCTAGCTGACAAGTCACAGCCATTTACTAAGACTCTGCATAAAGGTGTGACCTATGAATGGAATAAATAATGTGAACAAGGTCTTCAACAAATTAAACAATATCTGGCTAATCCACCTATATTAATGCCTCATATTCATGGGAAGCCATTAATCTTATACATCTTAGCTACAAAAACATCTTTGGGTGCTCTACTAGCCCAAGAAGATCAAAACAATAAAGAAAGAGCAATCTATTACATCAATAGAACATTGGTCTCCTATGAAATAAATTATTCTGTCATTGAGAAAGCTTTCTTGGTGGTGGTGTTTGCTTCCCAAAAGTTATGACATTACATTCTTTCTCACACTACAAGGCTCATTGCAAATATTGATTTATTAAAGTACTTACTCAGCAAAGCTGCCCTCACGGGTAGATTAGCTAAGTGGGTCATGATACTCAATGAATTTGACATTGAGTATGTGGAAAGAAAAGCTATCAAAGGGAAAGCAATTGCAGATCAGTTGGCTGAGGCGCCTATTGCATACTATCAACCATTAAGGATCGAGTTCCCAGATGAGTCCATCATGCTCCTCACACATCAGGCATGGACCATGTTCTTTGATGGGTCATTCACCCAGCAGGGGTCAGGTGTTGGAATCTTATTCATTACACCTCAGCGGTATTCATTACCAAAGGCTTATGAAATGTTGTTTCCTTGCACAAATAACACTGCTGAGTATGAATCCTTGATTAATGGATTAAAGATCGCTATTGAATAGTGTGTCGATGAGCTAAAGGTCTTTGGAGATTCACAGTTGGTTATCAATCAGGTGAATGATATCTACCAAACAAAAGATGAAAAACTGGTGCCTTATAAAAATATGGTTGATGATCTCAAGAAATACTTTGCACACATTACTTTCCAACAAATTCCAAGGGCAGATAATAAAGCAGTTGATGCCATGGCTACTCTGGCTTCCATGTTACAAATGCCAGAAAATGACTTCCGACATGAATTCCTAGTGGAGACATTATGCTACCCTGCTTATAATTCCCCTGAATCCCAGATGATATGTTCAGTAATTGGACATGACTCATCCTGCTACCACAATATTTACTCCTACCTTCATGACCAGATCATTTTGGACACTTACACCTGAAATGAGAAACGTCACTTAATCCATAGTGCTTCACAGTTTGTCATCATAGCTAACGACTTATATAGGCGAGGTCTAGACGGTACTCTCCTTAGGTGTTTAGATACTGATGAGTCCAAGCGTGTGTTAGTACAGGTGCATGAAGGCGTCTATGGGTCTCACTCAAATGGCCTAACACTGGCTCACAAACTTATTAGAGCTAGTTACTATTGGTCAGATATGGAGAAAGAAGCTATACAATTTGCTAAATCTTGCAAACAGTGCCAGCTTCATGGAAATCTGATCCACGCTCCTGCCAAGGAGCTCATTCCTTTCATCAGCTTTTGGCCATTTCAGCAATGGGCCTTTGACTTGGTGGGTCAGATAGATATGTCTTCTTCAAGGGGACATAAATTCATCACTACTGCTATAGACTATTTTACCAAGTGGGTCGAGGCAGTACCCCTCATCATAGCTGATGGCAAGTTTGTGGCCATGTTTATACAGAACTACATAATCTGCAGATATGGTGTACCCTCATCAATAATCACTAACAATGGGGGGAAATTCAAGAACAAGGATCTAAAATAATTATGCACTAAGTTCAAAATTATTCAGTACTGGTCTTCTATCTATTATCCCCAGGGTAATGGATAGGCGGAAGCTTCAAATAAGACTATTCTCAAGATCTTACACCGCACAGTACACAAATCTGGATGAGACTGGCATCTCCAGATTAATCTGGCTTTATGGGCTTACCACACCAGTATACAAACACCAATAGGGGCCACGCCCTTTGCTCTAGTTCATGGTGCAAATGTAGTACTTCCTATTGAGGTTGAGATTCCTACCTTGCGAGTATCTCTAAAGGGCCTCATTACTGATGATGATATCAGAATATCTCAGCTTCAAGAGCTTGAACTACAGGATGAATGTCGTAAAGTGGCATTCGATCATCTCTAAGCATATCAGAAGAGAATATCTAAAAGCTACAACAAGAGGGTCAGACCAAGGGAATTCCAAATGGGTGATCTCGTCTTGAGAGAGAACCCCAAGAATCAACAGCAGCGGGTCCAGAAAGGAAAATTTGAACCAAATTGGCTTGGTCCATATGTTATTACTACAGTATTTGAGTCTGGCGCTTACCATCTCTCTACCATAGAGGGGGAATAGCTCAAAGAGCTTATCAATGCTCTTCATCTAAAGAAGTTCTACAGTTGAGATGTCTCCTGAATGCTCATGTACATACTCTATTCTGAGAAAATCCTAAAAATTACAAAATGTCCTGAAAAAATGATCATCTTAGTGAAACCTGGCAAACAGACGCTTTGATGTATCTATTATCCTGTTGAAAACCTGGTAAATAGACGCCTTGATAATATCAAAAAAATTGAGAAGCAAAAAAAATACAAAAAAAATCAAAAAATGAAAAATACAAAAAAAAAAAAAAAAGAGAAAAATGTGCCATTGATGAAAACCTGGTAAACAGGCGTCATGGTAGAAAAAATAGAATTTCTTCCAAGATGATGAAAACTTGGTAAACAGGCACCTCTTATTCTACAATGCTCTATCTATCGCGGCATCCCTTGGCTTTCTTGCAATTTTCTCTTCTGCTTTCCTACTTTAGTTTGCTCGCTCATGCATTCGCTTTCAGTTATTTTTGAGATTTTTCTCGACTTCACATGGATTGAAACTGGTCACACTTACGGGCATCTTCCTGGTCTAGGGGGCATTGTCCTATCTTTTGGAGTCTCTCTCCTCTTCGCATCAGTCACCAGTGGTTCTCACTGAGTCTGTCTGTTGATGCCTAGATCTCACGTTGATCTTTATACTTGAGAATCTTTCTCGCATCAGTCACCAGTGATTCTCACTGCATCTGCCTACTGTCGTTGTACTACTGAGATTTCTCACATCAACTCACTATCTGCATATTTGACATCAATCCACTTTGGGTCTTTTCAAGATCCCACCTGACTTGACACGACCCCAGTGTCATAGTTTGGTGGCAATCCACTCAGATTTATCCTCTATATATGAGTCAAGTTAGTCATCAACGTTCATTACTTGGGGGCATGGCTCCCCACTTTGATCACATCTTCGGTTTACACTCAAGTCTATAATCTTGTCAGTTCTAAAGGACAACTATCTACTGGCACAAACTGGTGTTTCTCAACACCCCAATCAAACAGTATTTTTCAACACTATCATTGGACACATTGGACATCGCAACGTAAACATCTGTCGATAGCAATCAAACACATCGCACTCACAAGCACAACAATATTTTTCAACACCCCTAAAACACATGCACATTCATAAACTTTGAAACATGCTGAGCTATGATTGAATCTTTATTTGTATGTTGTCTATTCTCATGGTTTTCATTGATATTTTCTTTTGTCTACTGCTTTTTGGTGTAGTCCCGATGATCCGGTAACATCAAATAAATAGGGTGTATGTGATAAGAGCTCCCGCACTAAGGTGGAAAAGCCTCACATCCCTTGTTCATATTTATTTGTACGCCATGGTGAGATTGGTACTATCTCCTTGACTATTATTGCTCTGTTTGTTTACGCATGACCGCACTCATGGTTATCTTGGCTTTGAATGCCTTGATACTGGTGTACTCTTGCAATATTAATTGGAAACAATGTTTAGGTCATCTTGGCTTTTGTGCCCTGGTGCTTATGTTCATTTCCTACATTTTATTCGATGAAAGTCATATTCATATCCTTATGGTCGCAGGGACACCAGTAAGGATTGTATCGACTCCGATGTTCTAAAAAATACTTGATGATGATAATTATGCGATGAGTCCA
Source organism: Thuja plicata (assembly GCA_018584345.1). Taxonomy (NCBI): domain Eukaryota; kingdom Viridiplantae; phylum Streptophyta; class Pinopsida; order Cupressales; family Cupressaceae; genus Thuja; species Thuja plicata. The sequence continues at coordinate 4,778,311 of MU226606.1, forward strand.
ACAACCAAGTCCTAGGGTTGCATTTAGTGTAGGCTTGCATTCGCATTTTAAGCTTGCATAGCAAAAAATTTGGTGCTCTCTTTACTGTCTTCTCATTCTTCGAAGGTTCTCATCTTTTGTCTTGGATTCCTCTTGACTATACAAGTGTCCAGTCCTTGCTCTTAATCTTCATTCATATTCTTTTAGTTAGTACATGTCGTATATTGCGATAACCTGCATGAGATGATTAGTACCATTGCATTACATCCATTTCCACAAAAGTGCATTCTCATACATTCATTTGCATTTACATATCCATAAACATGTGCATCCATTATAAGCATAAATCAAATCATACATGGCATTTATCCATCTAACATCTATCATTGCATTACATTCTTTCATACATCAATAAAACATTTGCATATTTGTCCATGGCATACATTTCTAATCCATGCATCTAATCATATAGGAAACATCTCACAAGACATACAAGTTTAAAAGCAATATATAAACAACTACAATGATGCCAAAATCGAGCTCATATATATCAAAAGATCAAGTGTACAATGGTGCTACTCGAGCACAGTATATCAAAATGCTAGTACAATATGTATCAAATGTCTCATCTAGCCACTCCCACCTAGAGGAGGTGGAGGAGGTGGCATGGCCTGCTACTGAGGAGGTGCCTGTGGTGGTACCTGCAAAGGTGGTCCCTGTGGAGCAGCCTATGCCCCAACATACTCTGAAAATGGCAGAACCTGGTACGCTACCTCGGGAACTGTGATTGTGTATGCAGCATAATAATAGGCTAACTAAGCAGCCTCATATCTCACCTCTGCCTATGCTCTAGCCAGTGCCTCCTGTAGTTCCTGGATCTCTCAATCCTGCTTGGTCACCTAGGTCTCCTGGATGATCACCTATGTACTGTAGTCATCCCACTCCCTCTGTACCTCCCTCATTCTATCCTGGCTCTTCCTAAGAGCCTCATGTACCTGTGTCATCTGTTCTCCTGCCTGTGGATCGGCCATATCATTATCCTCCCCCTGCTCAGAGCTATCTCATGTCCTCTGCCCAGTGGACCTATCCTGAGTTCTACTACTCCCTACACCTGTGTCTGCTCCCATCTGTCTAGGAGGAAGGGGACTCTGCCCAGTCCTCGGCCATAGTACTCTCTATTGTTGTGCTGGTTGTTGTGGTTGCAGCGACGGTGGCTACGGTACTTACTATTGCGATGAAGGCTATACTACCTGCTATACCTTTTGGCCCATGGTAACAGGATTTGTGAATCTCGGGAATGGGTGAGCCAAGATGTGATCTCTGTATGCAAGTGTCATCCCTACATTCATCACCCCTACTAAATAGTCCCACCTAGCTGGTGGTACCCGTGCATCTATCATACACCTGCCCTAGTCTAGCTATCACTGTCAGCCCTTCTTCGTCTCATCGATGAATTAGGCATATGTGTAGTACTCTTGGGAGACGTCCTGTGGTCTCCCAAACTGTCGTAGGACCCATGTCAACAGGAAATGCTCAATGATGTTGATGGTGCACCCGATCAAAGGACGTGAGTAGAACATATGTGGCAGCTCATGTCGTGCATCATCCCAAACCTCTATAGCTATCCATGGTCTCCATATAACCGCTGCCATATCGTCCAGCTGTGCTCGTCACTAATCTATCTTACCCAACACTAGCTGATTCATCAGACCTGCATACCTGTAAATGTATGGCTCTAGGGGCTGTCGAGTATCATGAAAAATTGGCTAACATACAGGAAGGTGCTCCCAGGCCAAGATCTATAGAACCACAACTCCTACTGCCATGGTCCGTGAGCTCCGATACATGATCTCGTGCATCTCATGGTACATCTGTGCAAGCATGCACTCGCCCCATCCGAACCTCACTGTTGGCATGGCTAACATCTGTTGCAGCATGAGTCCCAAGCCGCACTCCAATCCATGATGACCCTGATCTGGCACCAAGTGGCAACTCAAGAACATCGCCAAGATGACTGTCAATGTGTGCTCTGCACCGTACCTACTTGTCAAATCATCCCAAGAGATGGATTGACCCATCACTAGATCATCCTGGAAGATCACTCTCAATGCATGTGTGCTTTCCCTCGACTGGGTATCGTATTCCATGCAAGCCCCGTGGAATGGTACTCTCAAGATCCTATATATGTCCTCAGGGGTGACTTTCATCTCCCCCTGTGGAAAATGGAAATTATTCATCTCCGAATGGAAACGCTCGACAAGTGCACACAATAGACTGTGATTTATCCGAATCTCAGGTACATCATGTAGATATGATAGTCCCAGCCCGTCAAGATGGGCACCGTCAGCATCAGTCAATCTCCGCACAAGCTCACCTATGACGGGATGGTGAGACTTGAACACAATATCGGGGAAGTCAACCTGCAAAGCAAGCGATGACATTTGATCAGTATCTCAACATGATGATTTTTTAAAGTAATAACAATAAATCAAGCTATAGATCTATCTTGACACAGTTCTGAGGCATTCTAATTGGCTGATTCTACGACATACTAGACGACAACTTTCTGGAATGCAAGTAGTTTCCATGCAAGGAAAATCTTTTCCCGCGTGAGATAGGATCTCTCTTCGCACGAGATTTCATCACTGGGGATGAAATCTCGTGCGGCATCGTGGTGCACCTCGCGTGAGTTCACCGAGGGACCTCGTGCGAGCTCGCCAAGGGACCTCGTGTGAGGAAACCCTAACCTACGCGAGGAAACCCTTTTCTCACATGAGGGGCAACCTTGGCTGACGCAAGGAAACTATTTCCTCACGCTAGACTTGACCTCATTGGACTTAAATCTTTAAAAGCATGCTAAAAAGATCTAAAAATTGATAAACATTTGAAATGCAAGATGGTTTTTCAACTACTTACAGGTGCGTCATACTCTATTCGCCGACTATGTCATCGGGAGTACTCAAATTGATGTGTATGCATGGGAATGCTATCAATATCATCCTGGGCCCTCGCCATCTCTAAATTCAAAAGTGAATAATGATTTAAAAATGACCCCTCCGGGCCTTATATAGCTTTTGACCTAATTTTCAAAAGTGCTCCATTTTCTGTGAAAATTGCACCCTTGGCTAAATCGGCCGTTTTGAATCCATTTTCGTGATTGAAATCAAAATCTGACACTCCTAAGTAGCTCAAAATCATATTTTAAAATTTTGGGACAGACGTGCTCTGACGCTTGTGCAGTCAACTTTCTGACGTTGCTTTCTTGTTAGAATCATCTCTCGTCATCATTTTCTCGACTTCTGCAATCTTTTCATCAAAAGTCCACTCTAGTCAATTCTGGTCAAACTTGGTCAACTATGGTCAAACCTAGTCAACAGGACCTCCCGATCGCTCTCAATCGATTCTACCTTCTCTTGATCTATCTCTGAATTCCTCTGGATCTTTGATCTTACTTATATCTACAATATTTTGTTGTCGATCATCTTTTTTTTGTGTCATCTTTCAATTTCTCTCCCGAGGGGGTTGGATGATTGCATCACTGAATCTTTTTGCATCATTCTCGAATCAGTCTGATCTGAATCAAAATTCCCCATTGCTAGGGGCATCTCATCACTTGGGGCATATTTAGTGTTTCGTACCTTATGGTCAAAATTGGATATTCCATGATCTTGAATCTCTAGGGGCATCTTCTTTAGCCTCTCCTTCTTGCATTGATTCAATATTTGAGTTACAACTTCTTATTTTGATGTCAAACTCATAAGGCCTTTTTTCAATAACTAGTTTACTTTTTAGTTCACTTATGGGTTGAGTAATGATAGCTGGAAACTCTTCGTATAAATTTTTGTACCTATCTTGTTCAAGTAAATCTCAAGTCAAATCCTAAAACTGCTTCCTTTACATTAATGTTTTGTGTTGAAGCTTTGGATGAAAGTCCAAGAAGTTAGAGAAAGTAAAATCTCTCTGAACCTGTGGAGGAAGAGTGTTGTACTCACCATATATGCGGATAATTTCAATCCTTTCATTAGGCTGTGAAATTCAGGCTAATTATTGTTGAATCTGAACAAGATCCTTCAAGACCTTTTCCAAATTATGTGTCTTCCCCATAGCTTAAAACTACTTGTCTCTGCAGGTAAATGTTCAAACTTTCACTATTCAAAATCTTCTGATTGGTAAATTTTAATTTCTGAGAGTGGACACTGGTATAGTTTCAACAAACGTATACATATCTTGATGTTTTACAATTTCTCACTAAATGGAATAAATGCAGGAACATATGGAATTACTTCAATACCAAAACTGGAAATGAACAGACGTGCAATCTGCCCACACAAGGATGAGTAGTGATTTCCAGATTCATATCATATTGATATTGAGGGATAACAAATAGACTGCATTCTTAAACATTATGTAGCATATAGAAAATCCTCATTGTTCATTACATTCTATAATAAATCTAAAAGCAAGATTTGATAACTCCACTCACAAGATATTTTAGATGCCTTTGCAGAAGCTACTGTATCGAATGGGTGCGTTGAACGAATGTCCCGCGAGACTGTTGTTACTATCACCTTCCAACAATGATTCAGAAATGACGAGTAACAATGTGATAGTTGATTAGACACCTATTCTCTTTTACCATTAACGAATCATGTAGGGTGGTTCTTGCCAATTAAAATTTCCCTGTGCCTATGCTTCACAATTATTTTTAATATTTTTGCACTACTAATCCCTACACAATGTCTAAGAGGTTGCGTTCATTTCTGGAAATGACTGTCTAAAATATGTTTGTAGCAAGGTCTGTCTCCTTTGATACTGGTAAATGACTAATCCTAGGAAGTCTGGAATGGTGAATAAATGTCGTGAACACTGTCGAGTGCTGCTAAAGCGCCTGATCAGTGACAACCATCACACATATTACTATTCTCCCCACACAGCAATACACTGATGTTGGTATCCTGTAGTTTGTATGGTAATGAGCCTTGTTATTGGCTGCTAGGGTTAATGTCTGGTAGTGAAGACCCGAAACTTAGCCAGTGTTGGGTGGTGATATGTAAACACCGTCTACTGGAGACATTACAACTGGTCGTAGACTGTAGGGTAATGTAACGGGTAATGTCACCCGTGCACAATGTTAAACTCCAATGCCCTGCTCGACTATCCTTCTAACTCCAAGTTTCCCATATTTCCACCTTCTATGTGTGGGCATGAACCATCCACCATGATACCACTGCTGGAGGACAAACAGAACACAGACTTTGGCATAGGCGATTTCCAGCACCAAGCATTAGAAATTTATTAAACCCGATAAATATTAAGACGCAGCCAAATACTTCTCTCGCAAACACTACCAATATTTGACACGATAAAATTTGCTTCTACGCATAAGATAAAAGAGATCCAGCAAATATTTATATAATATATTCCTCCACAATGCTAAAGTACCTCATTCAATATATTGATTTCGGGCAACATTAGACCTTTCTTGAAAATAATACTCCCTGTAATACCCCAAAATTGGCACCTAACAATTCTAATCAATTTTGGTGCATTTCTTCAAATTCTCATCATCGAAGTCCTATTGTACTAGGAAAATTCTCCTTCCTAATTGTCTTTAATTGACTTAGTCTCAAATGCAGAAAACCTAAATTTGCATAAATCTTACACTATATTTAATTCCTAAGTTTTCAAGATTTATTAGCTAAAAATCCCTATGATTAATTAATTTAATTCTAAAGTCCTAAGTGCTTTTAAATTAAATTAATCCCACCCCCTTTAGCTAATACACATCAAGGGAATTAAATATTATTTAGTTATTTGAATGGATTATCCTCACTTGAATTTAATAATTCAAACAATGTGAAAAGCCACCCATGTGGCAATAATTCATT
>MU226606.1:4854325-4889927 GCA_018584345.1 Thuja plicata
AGGTCTGCAAACTATTTTTTAAAATTCCTATCGACATTCATTGCAACCAAATAATAGGTGAGCCGAAATCCAAATCAACGTCTTTGCAGATGCTAGGTTTGTCACGATTCATTTGCTAGGTTTGTCATGCAAAATCCATATGCAATTTATTCATCTCATACGAAACAAAGAAACCCTAATTGGGTTACTCGAATTGAAAACTAACAACACTTCGTAACCCATATTGTTGCAAATTGACAAATAGTTTAATGTCGGATAAACACAATACAAATAGAATGAGAACACATGTAAGTCTATAAAGGATTCATCGATACCAACCTAATTTTGTGTAAGTCTGAAACAAATCTGCCTTTTGTTTGATCACGCACAGATGGTGTTGGTTCAATCACTTCAACGCATATGTGTGTGCCTTCTATTTGTGCCCTCCTTCAACTCTTCTTTGCTGCATAATCACAATGAATTGAAATGAAACCATTTTTTTTAAGTTATATTGATCGTGTTTGTCGCAATTACGACAAAATGTCCTGTTGTCGTAATTTCGACTAACACGGGAATGGATTAAAAAAAAAATCAAAGTTTTCCTTCCATATTCTGACCAAGCAAAACAAATGTAATGCATGGTTGAAAATTTAGGTCGAAAATTAGGGTCAAATGTACTAGTGAAAGATGACCAAACTTCCAATAAGAACCTGGACCAAAATGAAGACAATGTTCACTTGCTTATTGAGGATATGCAGGATAAGAGGGAACCTACTTTGGGTGCTCTTCAAACGGCTAAGGCTATGTCCTTGTACTCTTATCGGCTTAACAGATGGACTTTCCACGAAATTAAGAGCCTTAATTTGAAGTATCATACCCTTTCCTTTAAGATGGAGAATATGGAGCATAAGAACAAGTCTGCCTACTCGCTAGAGGAGAGATTGGAGAGTCTGTGTACCAGAGTGGAGAAGGAGAACATGCTGAATAAGATCCTCCAAAATAGTAATGAGAGCATCAAAGCTTATGTTCAAAATCTCAATACCCTGGTGGAGAAGCTGGAAATATTGTCTACCTGGATTCTAACGTTGGTGTTGTTGTTGGTCAAGGCTCTGGCCCATGGAGAAGGACAAGGGCAAGCATGAAAAAGGTAACTTATTTCGAAGGAGATTCTGAAGCTCAAGGAGGTCGTTCAGAAGATGTCTAATCTCGAAAAAGAGGTTGCGGGTACCCTTGGTGACCTGACCTAGCTCTGGTTTCTTGTCTCTTTCTTTTGTTTTTTTTTTCTTTCTGCTAGTTGTGTTGCATCGCTGATTTTGTGGTGCTGGGTGTCTGCTGGTTTTTGGCAGCGTTTTGTCTAGGGTGTTTTTCTGCTTATCTTAATTTAACCTGGTTGTAAAGGGTTTCAGGTCCCTTCAATACCCGTTTTTACTATTAATCGAAAGCAAAACATACTAGACAATGTAATGACAATGACCACACTAGCCTCAATCCGAAGCTAGCATAATTAATTGCCATTGTCGATTATTAAATCCAAAAATTCAATCAAAAATATTCACAGTTTATACACATTTTGAAACTGCAATACTGCATTAGTCTCCTAAGTTACTAACAATGACCTAGAAAGTATCTTACAAATATATCATCAAATATCAGGCGATCTAGATTACTACGAATATTGCATGCCCTTTAAACATATATTTAGTTCTATAAATCAAATCTACAAGTTTCGAACATGGATACAAATCATTTTGAAGTAAATTAGGATTTATTATTCAAGCAGCTATCATTTTCGGTACTACTTATGAAGTTGGATCTATCATTCCATATGACTTCAAATTTATTATTCATTAAATTCAAGGATATCGTACCAGTTTTTCAACATCACATTATCTATACTCCTGAGCATGTAATCAGATTAGCCTGGTTATTCTCCAGGCCATGTCTGCTGTAAGATACTTAAAAACTACAAAAGACAAAAATTATTCAATCCTTCCATGACTTATAGTTATTGCCACAATCCTTAAAGACATTTTATTTCGAAGTGAGAAACCAAGGAAAAGGACAGTTTTGGAAATGCTTCATTCATATATTCTGTCAATGCTTAATTTATTTTTCTGCAAATATTACGTATGGCTTGATTGGTGACACCTTCAACAGCCAAAAAACAAATGGCCAAAACAATTATCACGATAGAACATGAATTCTATTAAGGTGACTTGGTGTTTATTTGGAATGCAATCTGTAAGAGCGATCTTTGCACATAATCATATTTGCCTCAATACAATGGCTTAGAGATTTGCTTAAATTACAATGCTCTAAGAGCGAAGAATAGCGAACAGCGGTAGAAAATGTCACTCAAAATTTAAGTCTGAAGAACTCTTATGTAAAACAATGAGCACTCTTTGGCTTAAAAACTTGACCTGCAAAGCTGTAACATCATCCTATTACCTGTGTACAAACAAACAAAACAAGAAAGTAGCGAACTTCATTGGAACAAGGAGAATCTCCACACTTCTGTATGTCATAAAAAGATGGATACTTATACAGTACAAAATTTCTCTTATTAGAGATCAATCATTGCATGCCATTTGAAATCCAAATGCGGATTGACAGCAGAAAGACATCCCCATTTATGTACAATAGCTGATTTTGGTGCTAATTAAGGTTGTTAAGACTCGGCAGGTTCTGCCAGTTTAAGATTGTCAGATAATTACATTGATTATGCTACAGAACAATTCCCGATCCTTCAAATCTCCACAAAAAATAATGGATGCACTACAGCCTTTTAGCACACCACCTGGAATATGTGACAGATATCTACCAATCAAGCACCAAAAGCCACTTTTTATCTGTACGAAAATGAGCCCTGGACCATTCCCCAAACAGAAGATATAAGCTTTGGTCACATCAATGTGACAATATATTTGAGGATATGGAACATCTGCTTGCTCCAATCACCTATGAAAACAATTGCAGTTATTATATTGCTCCCACAAGCCACTTGCAATACTGGTACCTGTTACTACTGACTCCATATCCAGCAACTGCCATGCGCAGCAAGTAGGCTTTTCTTTGGGCTCTTAAAATCAACAGCTGCATTAAAAAACAATTAACAACCACGGCAACAGTGTGTGTTGTAAGCAACAGCTTTGATGTGTCAATTTATACTTGTTACTTGATTAAGGAGCACATAACAAAATATCCATTCAACATCTCAAAACTTTAATACTTATCTTCCTAATTGTTAACAACCACTGCAATAGGACAACAGTTTGAAACTATCCTAATGAATATGAAGTATGAGCAGCTTTATTGCCAACAAATCCATAAACAAACACAATGCCTGATATGCAATCATAGGTGATTTCTGTACCAAACAGGTTAAGAATACATTCACCAAATCTAGTATTTTTGGCAACATTCTTTAAAACAGATGTGTTTGCACATGGGGTATGGCCATTGGCCTGTTTCAAACTTTCATAATATTATAAGAATGGCACGTGAGAAGTGGTCAGCTGTGTTCCAGTGTGAAATGTTTTTAGAGGTATATGATTCATTTTGTTCTGTGGATTGTCTTTAACTGCCCGTGAATGACATATATCTAAATGAGATGTTTTCATGATTTTTGTGGATTTGTGACTGTCAGGATCAAGGGTAGATGTTTAAGGATCCATATATTTATACTCCTAAATATCATTATTGATAAATCATATCCAATATTTAGTACTCAATTTAGCTCTTGTTTTCTGACTGTCTATTTGTTAGTAGTCAATTTCCAAGTCATAAAGCCATTTTAATTTTTGCGACATTTGTGTTGCATACAATATTTTATTCACTTTGGATACATTTTATCCTATGTGTGATAATGGATTAGTTTATTAAGATTATTTAAGTAATTTAATTTTACTTAGGTAGGATAGGATAGTGAGTTGCACATTCTCCTCCTTTCATGGGATTCTACTTTATTCCTTATTTTCACAAATTTGCAGTGTTACCGGAAACACGTTTCCACCCTAAATGCCCAAGTACCGGAAACGGAAACCATTTCAGGGACTTGGGGACGGCTGGAAACGTTTCCAAGCCATCCCTCGTCATGCAAAAAAATCGGAAACTGTCCCAGAAACTTGAAAACGGTCAACTCTTGTTCCAGAAACCATTGACCATCCCCTAGACGGCTGGGGACGAGCCGTCCCCCTACCATCCCGTGGACGAACAGCTGTTTCCGGCGACAGCAGCCATAAGCAAGTCATTTTATAATATTAATCTTCACAAATTTCAAGGATCAGAAAATTCATTGCCCTGTTAGACACAAAAATCAGAAAATCAATGGAGATGAGAGATATCAACCATCTCCAATCTAAAACCCACTTCATTTTTCATATGGATCATCATTGCATGAACCAATGGTTTCTCCACATGTCAAGAAACAGTTTACAATGCCTACAAACACTTCAAATTGAAATCTCCCTTTCTGACTTTTGGTGAACTTTACAAGTTTGTTTAGACTACTGTAAATGACCAAGAGGTGAGGGGAAGAAAAATTAAGTAAATTCCAACATAATTTATAACTTCTAAGCATAGTTACACCGCCCTAGGGGACGGGGGGGGGGGGGCAGGTTTCCAGCCAGGGGGGATAGNGGGGGGACGGCAGCAAGGGACCGGGGCAGGGGCAGGGGGGTGGGGTGTATATACTATACATGTGGTACTTAAAATGCTAGTTATGAAAAGATGTATAACAATATAAGACAAAGATGTAAACCAGTTGTCAGTAACTGTAAAATAGTAAAGTAGAATTACTAAAACTAAAAGTAAATACTTGAACATTGCATTGAAGTTTGAACATTGAACATTGAACATTGAAGTTTGAACAATAGAATTATAAATAGTCGAATCAGCAAATGGAAGAGTTCTAAACTTCTATTATATAAATTTATAATAAATATGATCTATCAAAATTATGAGCATTGAGTATCACTATCTAATCATAAAGATCAGATGATTACATTGAGTAGCATGATATGAATATCAAAACAAGTACAAGCTACAAAATCAAAATGCCAAGGCCCAAAATGTAGTGAAGGAGGCCTCTTTGGGGGACTCTTTTGCGTCCCCCCATCCCCGAGGGGGACTCTTTTGCGTCCCCCGTCCCCGAGGGGGACGTTGGGACATCCCTGCATCTCTGACAAAACGATGGCGGATGGGTGGCGCCGCCAGAAACGCCAGGATGGCGTCCCCCGTTCCCGAGGGGGACGCCGGGACATCCCCGCGTCTCCGACAAAATGACGACGGATGGGTGGCGCCGCCGAAAACGCCGGGATGGCGTCCCCCCGTCCCTAGTGCATCTTGTAATAATCCTAACTGGCTGTTTCGGAAAATGACTGCAAGAAATCTCTGAATTCTGGAAAACACTATCTTTCCAACTTTTCAAGATATATAATGTGTTTCCTTTTGCTGTTTTAGTTTCCTCAATGTAAGTACAAAAATGCATTAACACCAGATTTGTTTATACTTCTAATGCTAGATATATCACATCACATAATCGATCCAGCTATTACATTAAACGTAACTACAATGCATAATGTTTTTCCTCAATTCAATATCCCAAATGAACTCAAATGTAATGTCCTGCACCATATTATACAACACAAGGCAATGGTCTGTAATAACAAGAGGAGGGCGTTGATACACTTGCTGGGCACCGCTTCTCTATATCTTGAAGACTGCAGCCATCATGGTATTACCACTTGTGTCCACAACACTGCATTGGTGGTCTGTTACACATGACTTGCACACTTCCTTATTCAGCACCTTAGTCATCTAAGCCACACTGTGAATGAACAACGGCACACGTGCATGTTGTCAGCATTGGAGTTGTTACCAGCTCTGTTTCGTGGTTTGTAAACGTATCTTAACAAACTGCCTAAGACCTCCCTTGAGCCTCTACGATTCCTCTGTAGCTTCCTTCACCCGCTACGGCAGCCTCTCTCCACCTCCCTTCCTTTCAGTCACACTCGTATGGTATCGGGTTTCGTTCCTTAGCTTCCCGTGGCGTCAGGTAATATCCACGGGCTCCTCCAAACCGTGTTGACTTGCCCTCAATGGACATCTAACTTCAATTCGCTTGCTTAATCTATAGAGAGAGTCGTATGAGAACTTTAAATCTTCGGGGGTACTGTCAACTCAGCTCCAGCCGGTTTCACTCTCCAACAGCGCTGCACTCTTCCCACTGTGGACGTTAGTGCTGACGTTTTCCAAGTGGATGTGATGATCATATTTTGTCATTAGTATACAAAGGAAACAGTTTTTGAACTGTCGGTAACATGATCACCGAAAGACAGGTAATAGTGCAACCCGACACAACAGTTCACAGAGGTCACCGAAAATGTTAAGTGCAAGAGAACACCGAAACCAGTCTTCACCGATAGACAAGTTCACAGTGAACACCGACAGACAAACTACAGAGCAACCCGAGCATCAGTCTACCGAGAGAGCTTTAATTCCGAGAAATGTGGATCTAAGTTGCACGTCAGATAAAACACTTGAGTTTTATATTTAGCTTTAATGCTTATCTTTAAAACCATTTCTTGAGGGACAAGTAAAGCAAATGTAATTGTTTTAATCAGTCTAACTGATTGAAAACATGCAAACTAGGAGATCAAGGTCAAGCTATAAACCTTTGATCATAGAGTTATCATTGTAAAGCGTGAAACCTATTTAGGTCAATTCATTGTATAAATAGATGTGTAATCAATCAGAACAAGAAGATGTGATGATGATTGTAGCCGAAGAGCACATCTAAGGATCAGACAGAGAGTTTTATGCAAAAGGGCAGCAAAAGATGAAATCAGTTATGAAGAACAAGATTCAAGGCTATCGAGCAGAACAAGGGTATTAATCAATCACTATAGGTGATACATCATATTGTGAACTTAAAAGATCTGTACTCAGCAATTCAAGATTGCATATAATCAGGTCAATAAGTATTTTTGACTGCATTCTAACAAGTGTAGCAAATAGAAGAAATCCTTTAAGAAGGTGGATTTAACAATCCTTATGTAAATCTCTTAACCGAGTGCACACTAAACGATGTTGCTAAATCTCTTAACAGAGTAGACCTTAACCAGTCTAAACATGTTACTCCTAACAGGGTAAGATAATCAGAAGTGATCAAATTTGTAGCCTTAACCGGCACCTTCCATTTTGCAGATAGTGAAGCTTTGTGGGTTTCATCCCCACCGCAGTTTTTACCTTCTAACAGGGGTTTTTCTGCGTTACCAATTCTTGTGTTATGTGTACTTACATTTCATGAATGTTTCTATGAATGTTTACATGCAAGTTAAGTTTACGATTTGATATTACATGCATAAAGATAGAATAGCATCTATGGTCGGTAATACAAGGATTTATTACTAAAGGATTAAGAGTTAATTGATAAAAGTTTTAAGGGTATTGATTCACCCCTCCTCTCTTAGTACACACCATTCCATTATTCCAATAGGATGTCCTCCAACGTCAAAGGGAACATGATGGATTTATCTCTGTGTGGAGTTACCTTCAGCGTTTTCACCTTCCACGACAACCTCCAATCTATAACCGTAGTCCACCGATATTTTGCTAATTCTTTCTTGAATATTTGCAGTCAATATTTTAACTGAGACTCGAATTCTAGAAGTTACCTGACTGCTTGCTTGCTGAGATCTAATCCTTCGAATGCTGATCAATAATCTCTTTCCTTACGCATTTGAGCTCCAATGTGAAACCTGTATGATCCCACCATTAATGAGGTGTTGGGGCTACGTCCAACCTCTCAATTTCCTCAAAGGGCTACGTCCTCAAGAAAAAACCAGTCACAAATGTAACTAGGGATTTTATCTTTCTTTGTTTATAATTTTCATGGTGCCTCTCCCAAGGAGCACTTTATGCTTTTATAACCTCGATATGAGGGAAAGTACAACAAACTAAGCAATGTGGGATAAAGTGCAAAACCTTAAGTCACTTAAGTTACTTTTAAAAATAAAATGACTTAAGTCATAAAGTAAATTTTATAATCTCACTTTATAAAATAAAGTGACTTAACTATAGAAACGGGGTCCCAAATAATAAATATTTACCCACTGAAGCCTGTGACTGGCTGGCATCCTTTGAAAGAAGCCATTAGTCTATCCGGATGGGGAGATAGACTAATCAGGGGCCATAATGGCCTATCACGGAGAAGGGGACATTACACGTCCCCATCTCGGAGACGTTGGGGATTTTTTTAGGGGGGGCGCGTCCCGGGGGTACACTGCTTCTAAGTGAACAAGCAAGTTATAATCAATAAACCAGAATTGACAAGTGCATTAGAGAACTAATGAACGTGATCTTAGCTTTTAGGGACTGATCATTGTTGTTTCAGACTGGTTGTGTGCCCAAGAGGCCTAATATTGCATTTTTCATTATAGAAAGTGGATAAATGGGTCATTTGCCTCACTTTTACTAGGTCATTTTGTAAGTTGACATCCACACATGACCAAGTGTGAAAGATTTGTTACCTTTGCAAAGAGACGTTGATTTTAGATTCATCAGTGTTATTATGTTGCTATGATGATTGTTCTTATGTTATATCATATGAATATATTTGAAATCTCAGATTTCCCTATACATTTTAAATTTCTCCTATTTTTTAATATACACACACATATAGTTGTCCCCTACCGTCCCCTGCTCCAGGAAAAAAAAACGTCCCAAAAACACGTTTCCCTGTCTCCCGTCCCCACATCCCGAAAACTTGAGGTAACATAGCAAACTTGTAAACTTGGATATATGTAATGTCCCCTTTCTGAAGTAAGATTTAATAATAAATAATAATAAGATTAAAATAAGAAATAAATAATAAATAATAATAAAATTAAAATATAAAACAACGCTAGTCTTCTCATCTAAGTAATTGTGAACTATCAAAGATTCCATATGCACCGATGGAGAGAATCCATTCAACATTACACACCGACCATAAGAACTCATGAATCACGATTCTATCGGGATAAGGATCAATGGCCAATAACAGATCAACTATGCAGATAATTGTCTTGAAGATATCAGGTTGAAGCATGTACCTTGCAAAGAGATCGATATGAGAAGTCTATATGCATCAGCACAGGGATTAAGTGATCGATTAATGAAGAATATATTATTACACTAAGTAATTGGTAAAAAAAATTTGATGTGTTATTAAACAAAGATCAAGAATGATCTATAAATACAAGTGTACAAGAGAATGTTTCTATAACGAACAAAGAGAGAAATAGAAACATTCTGAAGAGAGAAATAGAAACACAAGGAAGTTTCCCTATTGAACAGAGAGAGAATACGGAAACATGGAAGAAGAGTGACCATTAGAATAGAAACAAATCTACGGAAGAGAAACATAAATAGAGAGATATTTAACTCTAATACCCTCCCTTAATGGTGAATCTAACTTCAAAACAAAAGTCTGCAAGTGAATGATCTGGTCAGCATGCTTTGCTTCCAGGCATTATAATTTATGTCGTTGAATCTCTGACTGCCTTCCAACATTAAGTTGGTCAATGACGCCATCTTGCACGTTTCCCAATGCACAAAAAAACAGAGAAGAGACAATAGCACAAAAGTTGAAACAAAGGCAGATACGGACTTCAAAAAATAATGAAGTACAACTAGCACGAATTTCAAGCAAAATTTCTAGTTGACCCAAAAAAATCCAACGAAGACCCAGAGGAGATCTCAAAAAACCCACAAAGGAATCTGAAATCGGATTTTAAATCCGCTGGTACAAATTTTGAGGCTCATAAATCGAGGCACCTAGAAAATTTTGAAGGTGGCCCAGTTGACCGCAACAAATCTGCAATCCAAATAAAATTTCAACCTGATCAGAAGGGTCAAAACCCTAGTCAAAAATGCAGAAACCCTAGGCAGCCATTAATGAACCAGATGAGCTTTGTCCAGGGTCAAAGCACGAGCTAAAGAAGACCAGATAGCCCCGTTCGTGAAAAAGACACCCGTCTGCAACTCGCGTTGAATGCTAAAAAACGCAATGTCCGTTGGCAGAGAAAACGCGAACTTCGAACTGGAAGACAAAAAAAACGTTTTGAGTTGCAGAGAAGCCGTCAGCGAAATGCACAAGAAAAAAAACGCTCCTGTGTGATCTGCAACAAAGAATGGTCGTGCGAGCCACAAGCAGAGGAAAAAAAAGCATGGAAATGAAGAATAGATGCAGTCATTTTTTAACATAGACCAGGCCAAGGAGATTTGAAAAATTTTAATCTAAAAATTTCATAAAGAAATTGAAAAATTTTAAACCTATTTCGGAAAAAAACAAAAAAATTCAAGAATGAAATTATTTTTCGAAAAAAATAGCTCTGATACCATATTACGCTAAGTAATTGGTAAAAAATATTTGATGTGTTATTAAACAGACATCAAGAATGATCTATATATACAAGTGTACAAGAGAATGTTTCTATAACGAACAGGGAGAGAAATAGAAACATTCTAAAGAGAAATAAAAACAATAGGAAGTTTCCATATTGAACAAAGAGAGAATATGGAAACATGGAAGAAGAGTGACCATTAGAATAGAAACAAATCTACCGAAGAGAGAGAAACATAAATAGAGAGATATTTAACTCTAATATATATTACGAATACAGAGACGGCTATGATTAATCGAATTAGATGGATTCATCATCGATGACAATAGTATATTAAGGATAAAAGAAGTGATAAGTGATCTGCATGCAATACCGATTATGAAAGAGTTAGGATGATCACTATTAACATCACTTAAGGCATGGACAGATATAATCTTACAAATAATTGTTGTTATAAAGAGATGTTAATTAAAGCAGTTGCTAGGGTGATTAAGCATTACATCTAAGACTAATCAATATTAAGTTGTAGCAATCAGCAACATAAAGTAATAACGTAATGAAGGGATATGTTGTCAACAAATGGTCAGCAATTACAAATGGAGATAACCTTAATGAAGAGACAAGATAATAATCTATTATCTTGGATGGGAGATTAAGGGATGCATTTACCATTGCATATGCAGCGATTAGTCTTAATATTGAAGTGGTACGATTAGTTATGAAGAATGAAGATTATGAAAGGATAAGGGACATGTCTATTGGCTGAGTGACTTGTCATATTAAACACATGATATAAAAGGGCAGTCTCAATCACTCATTCAATCATTGAAGGATTAGAGATTATAAAATATATTTTGTACTCAGCACAAGGAAGAGACCAGAAGAGAAATAAATCATTTTTAATTGCTGGCAAGCATCGTGTAACAGAAGTTAGTATGCTGTAACTTATCTATGAATCAATACTGATTTACAGAATATTATATCTGAATGCTATTACGAATAAGGGGGACAATATATGGTTTAATATATACCGTAGCCTTAATATCGAAATCAGAAATATATGTATATATATAAAATCAGAAATATATATATATATATATATATACATATATATATATATATATATATATCAGTTACAATGTATTTTATTTATACATGTATATTCATAATTTTTCATAATCCATTTGTAGTTAGCACACTCCTAGCCCATTCCTTAATCACTCGTTATTGCTCCTTAAGAGGATAGGTTGGTTTTGTTAGGGAGGCAGACTAATTGCTCATAAGGTAGGTGAATCCCAAGATGGGGTAAGGACATGTGTTTCTGAAGCCTTAATGAAGCAGTCCCGAGATGGGTATGAACATGTGTTCCTGAAACCTTGAGGGAGCCTACTTGTAGATTGGTTTCCAAGCGCCCTATGACAAGTAATTCCTTATCTTCCTTCGGGTTAATGATTAGGAGACAAGTAAGGAATTGGGGCTTAAGTATGCTAACTGTCAAATGTATTATGAATCATCAATTGTTTCTTAATTTAATCTGTGATTTAAATGCATAGTGATGTATGTTAATCATTTGAATTGGCAGCCTCCTAACAGGGAGCATTAAGGAGATTAAGTTAAATTTCTATTTCCAAGCACCATCCAAACCCTAGTGTTGGGAATATTGGGGTAAAACAAGTAAAGTCCCAATAGGGGACATTTAAATAAGCAATTCTTTAATTTTTGGTCTTCTATCTGATTTTCATCCTCATGGATTTGGAATCTTGGAGGCCATTATTGTAAATCTTTATTTCCTTACTAACACATCAAAGAAGCTATTGTCAGCTTTTGCACTTCTCTCCCAAGAACCTAACTTCTTGTGCTATTTTGATTTTATTAATCATTTCTATTTACCAATTTCATAATCTCAATCACTTGCACTACTGTCTGGCATAATATCTATTTTGCAAATTCTAACATAGTATCGGAGCTTTTATGCTATTAATTTTTAGTTTCTAGTTGTCAGATATTCCAAGGTGTTTTTTTATCTTGCATGTATATTATTTAATACCCAGTATATGCTTCTCCTTCATTGCCATAAAGCTCACATACCCAAAGGTTGTTTATTTGATCAGTCAGTCCCAATCATCAAAAGGTGGAAAGCAAGTCTAACATTAGGACCAGTCTACAAAATGATAACAGTGTGCAAAATGCCTCCACAGGAATACAAGAATCATATGAAAATAACTGAATGATTAAATCTTGAAGATGAAAGTTAAACATGGCATTAGTAATTATTTGCCTCTTTGGAGATGGAAAAGAGTATTAGACAAATGTCAAGCAATAGCTACATTTTGAAGAAAAATGCCTTGTAGCATACTTCCAAACACCTGGGAGGAAGATGCAAAGAAAAAAGAGATACCAGAATATACCTAAGTTGCCGGTTTGGATTTGGGTTCCAATTCAGCTTCGAGAACCTGGTTCACTGGTAGAGCAAAATTTTGAAATGGGGTTTTGGGTTCATTCGTACAAAAACAATGTAAAAATTAATTATATATATCAGCCTAGAAGCATGAATTGAGATAAGAATGTCACATAGTATCAACTTTGTATCAACTAGTACCGCAACTTTGGTCATCACATAGTATCAACTTTGGTTATGTACCCTAGCCGAACTTGCCGCGTACCAGACCAAGACCGGTATTGGTTTCGGACCAAGACCGATATCGATTTCGAACCGAACCGATACCAGGGCGGGGGCCGAACCCTACGACATGGGAATATACCCATTAAAAATAAGTCCAAAAGACTATAAGTGGCATACATGGAATGTCATTGGGTAAGTGCACACCAAATGTTTGTTAGCATTTGGATGAGAATGCATTCTCAAACCCCAGCATGTTTGACCATTCAGTTTTTCATAAATTTTGAATTCTCTTTCATGGGATCATGATTATTATGGTTTAAACAAAGTATGAGACTTTGTTGGTGCGTTTAACTTTTGTACCTAGTATGTCATTCTCCTAGGACATAGACACATATTACTTAAGTTTACTTAGGGACCACATAGGAGCTTTAGGAGCATCTCCACTTTAGGTGGTGTACATTCCACTTTATGTGGTGACTCCACCTTTAGTGCACTTATCACTTTATCACCTTCCACCTTTAGTGGACATGTTGCAATACTTTATTCCACTTTGGAGGATGATCCACCTTTAGTGGACATGTGACACTTTCACTTATCCACCTTAGGTGGGTGATAAGTTCTCTTGGTTATCATGTCAAGAAATTACGACACTTGTCATAATCTTATTCCTTCCTATGTTTGCACCTTGGTCTACTTAACCAAGGGGTCTCCTATGTACTATATTGATTGTATTGCATCCTTGGTGAGAATACAGTTTATTCTTGTCATATTCATTCTCTCTTGTTATTGTGCTTTCCATTTGGCTTCTAGATCTTGGGTGGCTATCTCCATAGCCAAATCTTACAGGCATAAATTGAATTATTGAAATTATTAAGGCTCATTTACTAACCAAGACTCACCAAAAATCAGTGAGCTTTTCCAGTTAACTCACCACACCAGCAAAATATCAAAATGATGGAAAAAGACATGGGTTAAACGCTCCAAAAGCTCTGATTTTTGGCTTTACAAGTTTTTCTTTTTTGCCTTTTATAAGCATTGTTTTTTGGCACTGCCCATCAACCCTGCCAGAGGCATTGCCTCTAGACACCCACCAAACTCGTTTGATACATTTAGCAGCTGTATTTTGCATAATATTTATGATTTTTTTATCAAGTTTTGTTCAAAAATTTTAGTGTTTTTGAAGTACTCTCTGAGTGGAAATTTTTTAATTGACAAGTACTATTCGAGTTTGAGTCTGCGAACTATGGTTATACCCACAGATATAGAAGGTTTATTTGCAAGCTAGCCTGCTACTAGATTTATAAAAGGTTCCCAACTTGCCTGATGGTTGTTTGGAGTTCGTAATTTTTCCATATATGTATAGGCACCACGTAGTGCTACAAAAGAGAGAGATGTCCATATCTGACTGCCAATCAAGACTGGTGATTAAGTCATATATGATGGACATGTTGATGCAAAGGCTATACATATGAATAAGATAGAAGAGTTGTCAAAATAGAACAAGTCATTCAAACTACCATTCACAGCGATGAAATAAATAAAAAATAGAAAGATATTCAACATAAATACATTAGTTGTTTCCTTGTGTAAATCAGTCTAGTTGCTCAATGTATGGGATACATTTTATAATCCATTCAGATATATTAACATAATCACGAAATGCACTATTTTCTACATAAGCCTCTTCAATATAAATTAATTAAGATTTACAATAAGATTAGCTCAATGGCTGGTTTATGACAATTACTTGATACCAAGCAGCAGCAAAAGCTTCTGAGAGCAGCAAGGAGGTTTTGGATAGCAGGGAAAAGAATATTTTGGATACCAAGATGAAGAATAACTCAAATGGTTTTCTTGAAGATGTTTTTGGTGAGGTCCGAATGAGAAATTGAAAATGCCATCCTCTGTGAATATTTCCAACTCAAAGGTCCAAACCATTTTCATCCACTCCCACCTCAGATATGGTTGTTCTCTTTCAGGGAATAATCAATACAACTCTTAAACTTATTAACGTTAAATGTGGTACCTACAAATTATTAAGTGCTACCTATTCATCTATGACAAGTGTGGCAGGGGAGGATTAATAAATTTACAATTTAGAATGATTACTTCTTAATTAATTGTTTCATATTTGTAACCTATGAATTTGATTTAGTTTCTATTATTTAATTATTAAGATTTATTTTGAGACTGTGTTGTAGTTTCTGGAAACCATTTTCTAACTTTCCTACTACTTCCCATTCCCATGTTCAGAAATTTGTGTAGCGTAACATAAATTCTAATTGTGAATATATTTCACTAATATTAAAAAGTTCAACTAATAAACAGCAGTCTTAGGTACAAAGAAAACTTGTTTTCAACATTTTCAGAAGTTAAACTAGTAAGATAAAAGAATTATTAAAAAAGTATGAATAAATTCAAGATTTTACTAAAACTTACATACATGACATTAGCTGAAATATAGAATAAGCATAGAACTAACCCTTCCACAAGAACAAATGACTAACAAATTTTACAAAGCTGAAGAATATGTTAGGTATTAATACCTTTAGTGGATTTCAAACTCATCAAGTCAGATTCCTCTGAAATCTACTTTCAATTGGGGGTGCACGGGCCATATCCACTGAAAATGATCGTTTCACAAAAGGATGATCCGCGAGCTCACTTGCAGATGGTCTATTCTCAGGCTCCACTTGTAAACATTGTTGTATAAAGTCTTTAGCATCTCTAGAGAGTGTACTAGGAAAAGGTGGTGGTTCACCATGTCCAATTTTCCACATAGCTTTTTGCTGTCAAAACATCAAAAGTGTCATTTCCATCAAATCAATTGATAACTTATATCCCAAACATTAACTCAAATAGTTTCATTTGTACTAATGAGTGCACTATAAATATTTTCTGATTTCTCAAAATTCTAAGCATTTCTATATTTGCAAGAAATACAGTATCATGATATTGTTTGCACTAAACTGTACTTCTGTTGCAACTAGTATTTCTACTTCAGAGAAAGATACAAATACTGGCTTGTTAACACTAAAATTAAATTTGAAGTTTGAACCAATAAAGGACAATTTTATAGCAAATCTAATCCCATAATGTAGGTTACTGATCAAAGCTCAACACCACAACATTATTACATTTATTCATATTTTTCTAGATTTGATCATGTAGATTTATTGTTGCCTTGTTCATATTCTTCTGGATTTGACCGTGTAGATTTTATTGTTCAGAGAAAGGTACAAATATTGGCTTGTAAACACTTAACATTGAATTTGAACCAATAAAGGGCAATTTAATAACAAATCTAATCCTATAATGTAGGTCACTGATGAAAGCTCAACCCCACAACATTATTACATTTGTTCATATTCTTCTGGGTTTGACCGTGTAGACCTTATTATTACATTTTGTATTTTAGTAGAGCATCTAACAAAAACCAAGAGAGGCTAGAAAATCAGTGGAAAACAGTGACAGAATTCGGTCATCAATGCATGGATATGATACTAGCTTCTAAAACCAAAGCTGGATTTATGGCTACAGTTAATGAGCTAAATTTAAATTGGAAGGAAGCATAAGCCACCTGTAAAAGCAATTAAATATTTGTCATTAATGAGGTGAAAGGGAAATAGAAGAATTCAAATTTGTGGATCAACTGTTTATTAGAGGTTGAAAAATTTTCTGATCCAACTACTTAAGAGATTCAATTTAAATAATGTTGAAATAGATTGAATGTCATGTCATGATTTCGATAATGTTGAAATAGATTGAATGTCATGTCACAAAGATTTGACCTTGAAGGTAATGACAGAAGAATACCCTTGCAACTGCTAGTCTACAAACAAACATGGCATACAAGTTCCTATATCAAAAAGGAATCACATAAACACTGTCCTTATGTCAGTAAAGAATGCATTATGAATTAGTGGTCACTCTATTGAATCTATTTTAAGGCACTTGATTAAGTAATTGAGATCTTTGTAAGTCTTAATTCACCAACATGTCGCAGATCTGCTCCCTATGATATAGCTGATTAAGACATGGACCCTAACTCTACAAATACCATTCATGCAACAATGACAGTGTTATAATATTTACTTCTTAATAAATGGAGCAACATTGCAGGGGTAGGGTCTGTAGCAATCCGTGTTGGGCAATGGTTGAATGTCATCCCCTCTCATGAGGTCCTTTTGAATTGCAGATAATGAAAATATAATATAGAATTTAATATTTAGCAGTCAAATAAAAATCAAAAGAAAGATTAAATGAAAAGCCAATGCATTCCATACTTTATACCTTGAAAGGATTGTTGTCACTTCACTTGAATCCTACCTTTTTAAACTAGAGTACACTCGGAAAAAATGCCATTTGGAACACAGATTTATTTTTACCCAAACAATGAAAAAGAACAAAGCAAAGCTATATTCAAAAGCCTTTTATAAAAATACGGCATAGTCTTACCCATTCTAAACCACCATAAGGAGGTCTTCGAGTTAGCATCTCAATAACTGTACAGCCTAAGCTCCATATGTCCGCAGGAAGCCAATAAGTTTTCCTTGGATTAACCACCTGTGTCATAGAAACATAGGTAACAGTGTAAATTGGATTCTAGATAAACAATCATTAAAATTTTACTAAGCCCAGACTTAGCTGAAATTTATTGTGATTTTATTCACAAAGAAAAAGTAATTGAAGACTAGTAGTGCACCGAAAGAATTTACAACTACCCTTCAAACACAGGGCACATGAGTTAATAAAAGAATATTAATGATACCCACAGCAAGCAAATGGAAACAAAGGAAGAAAAAATCATGTTCACAACTTGATTCCCTTGACAATTTATCTTATGAAGGACAATCTACATGGTTCTTTGGCTAAAACATATGAGTATAAATAATGTACATAAAATAGACTAGCAAGCATGACTCAATTGTTAAGATGGAAGGTCACCACAATAAAGACCCAAGTTCAATTCCCCTCGAAAACCTCTAGGTAAGCTCCTATTGCATTAACACGGAAACTACACTGTGACTGGGGACCAGACCCCCATTTGTATCCTGTGGGCCTAGAAGCTGATATACCCTCACTCACCAATAAAAGAAAAGATACAAAATAAAAAACAATAATGAGTTTTATAGGATGCTAGTAACAAAACAGCATGTTAGATTGTAGCCATAAATTAGAATATTATCTATTTCTCAGTAGTTGTGCTCTAATGTAACAAAAATATTAAAAAATTTAAAAATATAAATACAAATTGTAATTTCTAACTGAATAGAACTTATTCAAAACATAAAAATAATCAACTTATTTTCAAACGCATAAATTTCAACATCAGATATATTTTATTGAAGCCCACATCCTGTTAACAAATCTTTAAGAAATGACTATTCTTTTTTTAAGCAAAAGGTTGAGGACCTGAAAATTTAAATTAATATATAAGATGCATAATTACAGATTACAAAAAGACCAGTTTTGAGCCAAAAGAGAATGAGCCACCATGGACCCAAAAGACAGACAAGAGAAGGTATCATATGTCCAACCTACGCCGACAATTCTGAGAGTAAACTACAATATACAAGGATATTTTCATATGGATAGACTATTCTTATAAAAAAAATTAGACAAATTTTAAGGAGTATTCAGGAAAGTTTGCAGCAAGATTATTTATTAAAAAAAAGACATCTTGCTGCAGATTAGAAATAATATCGTCTGCGTGTCTCAACATTGATGCATATTGTCCGGCAAGGTGTGGTATAGTGGTTGAGTCATTTGGTTCACACAATGGAAACCAAGGTTCAACTCTCCCAAGGACGTCTTAGCACCATAAGGTATGCTAAGTGATAGCCCCATTAGAATCACAAGTAGAATGCACCCAGATAGTGCTGGATGATGCAACCACTTAGTGCTGTAAGGATGTAGCAAGTGGAGCAGAAGAAAAAATTACAGCAGCAGTAATATGCCAAAAATTTGCAGATGAAGTGGTATAGAGCAGCAAGTATATGTACAGACCATTATGTGACATTCATGATGTAGTAGAAAGCCAGTTAATCTCAAAAATGTTCTAATGGAAATATGCACCAATTCAACCCATATGAGTAATAAACTAAAAACCAAAGTTCTCAGACTCGGACTCAGCAAGGCTGACCCGACACAGGACTCGGGAAAAACTCGGCAATTTAGAGATTTTTAAGGATTTAAAACTTGTTTCATGCACTCTTTATTGAATAAAGCTTATTGACACAATAACATCATCAAATAGAAGCTAATTTGAAATTTTGATCACATACATGAATATACATTGATCACATAAGTATAAATGCAAATTGTAACTGAAGGAAATAGAAAACTTAGATATGCACAGGGGATGAGGGGAATTCTTGGAAAATTCAAGTATCAAAAAATCTTGGAAAAGTCAGGAAAAGCTATGGAAAAGAACACTGACGGAAGTGTGCTGATTACTGAAATTTGGTTGTCTGAAAAATTTTAGAATCTTCCAAAATCTAGAATCTCCATTATAAATCTTGGAGATCTAAAACCACTCTTAAACATCCTGACAGTATTTATATAAAATATAACTTAAAGTATGACTTATACTTTAATGTTATATTTTATAGACGAAAAAAACATAAGTTAAAACACCCAATTTTTTTATTTTTTTTGCAAATAACTTAAACTTTGTTGGTTGAGTCTCCTCATCGGGACACAGCGAGTCACCTTGAAACTCGCCACACGGCAAGTCACGGCAAGTCCTCACCCAGACTCGATCGAGTCCGAGTATGGGCCCTTGGGACTCGCCCAAAGTCCCCCAGCTCGGGACTTGTCGATTTTGGCCGAGTCCGCGTGAGTCTGGGAACTCTGAAAATTTAATTTACAATAATTTCGTAAAAACAATGAAGCATATCAAATTTGGAATTTTGAGTTTACATTTACACCACTGTTGACGAAGAATATTCAGTACAAGAATGTAACATTGTAGACTTTATCGGTAGTCCCCATCTAAAGATTTACACAACCAGCAAAAAAAGAGGTAATGCTTTCGTGAGGCTTTTCTTTATCAATAATCTACACTGTTGTCTAATACAACTGACACCTCAATTGTTCAATGCTTCCAAGGGAGGAATCCAAATTACATAACTGCCTTTATGTATCTAAACAAAGTCTTGAATATTGATTTTCCATATATAACATGGTGTATGGCCTTCCATCTGCTATAAATCAACACTCAAAAAGTATTCTACAATTTTTCAGTATCGTTTCAAGTAAGTTGAATTTTTCATAGCCCATCTCCCTTACTCCCAGAATTGGCATGCAAGTTGGTTCCTTAAAGGAGCTCTTCCCAAGTGCCCACAAGGCCATCTACAGAAGCACTCGCTCATACACCACAGCCTTCATTCAAGTTCACAGCTCACAATTTGCTCAACCCAACCTTCCACCATTTGCAAAAAACATGCAATATAAGACTTCCCGTTGAACTTATGACCCTTTTGCAGATGCAGCAAGCTGCAATCTCCCTACTTGTCATACAGCATTATCCAAATAAGGCGGCCATAACACAGTTACACAAGAAAAATGAAGCAACAAAACAACGAGACCCCTTCTATATCAATTGACACTCTTTGTCCTTCGCATTCCCTCATATTCTCTGTGGTCTCGAGTACCCCAGGATGCAAGCTCTCACAATTAGCAAATTTCTTCAGTTCCCTCATCTATAAGTCTCAGTCTAGAAATATTTTTACCAAATCTCTCTTGGGAGCTAAATTTTCTTCCCTTTTCATCTTCCATTGCTCTCTTCTTCTTTAGATGTGATCAAATCTCTCCTTGTGTACCAACCTATCCTCACTGTTGTGCAAATGTCTGTGAAGCAACAAACTATCTCTTAACATGTGCCAAAGAATCTATAGTAAAACTAAATAATCCATGTATTATGAGTTTTCCACTCATCTAAGCCCATGGCTCCATAGTTTCTCTTTGCCACATTCACTTTAATCTGTTGAGATTCTGTGGCAATTCCAATAACTGGTTTGGTGGATAGCCATATCACTTTAGCTTACTTTGGAACCAAAAGTAAGCCAGGATTAAATTGTTGATGTTTTAGCGTCTGGAGTTATCTTTTCGTGGGTGTCTCTTCATTTCATTTGTAATCTGAAAGGTCGTTCTTTGTTGTAACTGTCTGACCCTTCATTATCAAGACGATGAAGGGTCAAGACAAGCATATATACGTCTTGATGGATTCGCATGAGTATGGGACTATTGTTTCAGAGCAGTCCAGCATTTGCCAATATTGTAAATCAGATTTTTTGATCTTTCATTAATATAAAGTAATATTTCTTGGTGTGGCTGGGTTTTTCCCTCGAGGAGGGTTTTCCTAGGATAATCTGCGTCTTTTGTTCATCTTGTTTATGCTATCTGTTTTTTATGCTATTCTGGTTCAAAACTTAACATGGTATCAGAGCCATGTTTACATGTAAAGATCCAGAACCAGAATTGTTCAAGCAGTGCAGTCTTCTTTGTCGCCGTTGTTAATATTTTTTATTATTCTCTCGTAATATCCTAAGCAATCAGAGGTGCTATGTTCGAATCTCCGAGAGTTTCAATTCTCTCACACTGATTTGAGGAAGGTGAATGTATATGTAAAGGGGCTTTCCCGCTGCCCCACGGGCTTTCTGTCACTCTCCATAAAGCCCTAGCTGTAGACATTCAGAGGCTAACAGAGCGAAGCACAACTCAAAACAGAGTAATCTGTAGATTTCCCGTGAGCTCATAGCATTGAGCGAGCCATGGGTAGTTCTGTAAATTTGAAGAAAAACTATCGAGGCATCCCTGCTCTACAGAAATTCTACACGGGTGGACCTTACAGTCTTTCTACAGACGCTTCTTTTCTAGTCTGCGCTTGTGATGACCAAGTTAAGATTGTGGAGGTAGCGAATGGCTCCATCAGAAGCACATTGGAGGGAGATTCTGAGCCTATCACTGCATTGGCACTCACCCCTGACGTTAAATTAATCTTTGCTGCCAGTCGAAGCGCGCAAGTTAAACTCTGGGATTTATCGTCTTTCACCTACATCAGATCGTGGAAGGCGCATAACGGTCCTGTGGCAGACATGACTTGTGATGTTTATGGAGGGTTGCTTGCAACTGCTGGTGTTGACAGAAATATTCTTGTGTGAGATGTGGATGGAGGATAATGCGCGCATTCTTTTCGAGGCCACCAAATGGGTGTTATAACGGTTCTATTTCATCTAGATCCTCGTGGATGTCTTTTGCTGATCTCTGGAAGTGCAGATGACACAGTATGAGTATGGGATCTCAAAGCAAAGAAGTGCCTTGTTGTTCTTGAAAAACATTTTTCCGTTGTGACTAGCTTGGCAATCTCTGAAAATGGGAGGATTCTTCTTAGCGCTGGTAGAGACAAGACACAGTTACAATTGTTTCATATTCCATGTGATGGAGTCTTTGAATAGACACGGTGGATTAATTGAAAAGTCACGGCAAACAAAACAGGAAGGCGCCGTCTTGCGTATGACGTGGAGGTCATAATGGTGGTTGTTACGGTGGATATTCTTGGACCGTCGCAGGTTATGGACAGGTCTTCTTGTTTCAGTTATTATCGTTCAGATTGAGGATTGTTCACATTCCTTCTTTGTTTTTCAGGGGGTCTTCTTTAAAGGAATGTTTTGTTGGTATTCATTGGGGGGTGATTATCATATGCATCATGTACAGTGATTGTTGTATACATGCTGAGTAGTGATCATTGTATAGTGTTGTTACAGTGAAAGAGACCATGGTGCTGATAGCAGGGAATGATATGAAGATTTGTGTTGATGCAAGTGCTTGAAGCTTCAGAGGGAGTCACTTCATCATGAAGATTTCTTGTAATGCATTTTTCTCCGAGAGGGAGAAATTTGAGGTGAAAGCCCTTGTAATGCATTTTTCTCCCAGAGGAAAAATTTGAGGTGAAAGCCCTTGTAATGCATTTTTCTCTGAGGGAGAAATTTAAGGTGAAAGCTCTTGTAATGCATTTTTCTATGAGAGAAATTTGAGGTGAAAGCCCTTGTAATGCATTTTTCTTTAAGAGGAAGAATTTTGAGGTGAAAGCCCTTGTAATGCATATTCCTCTGAGAGGGAGAAATATGAGGTGAAAGCCCTTGAGACACATTGCTCTTTCCATTCATGGGAGTAGCTATAGCGGATGTCATGTTGAGAGACTCCATAACAACATCACGTTGAGTGACTCCGTCATGAGAGCTTGTGTTTACATTTATTTCACACATGGGAGTAGCCATGGTGAACATCATGTTGAGAGACTCCATGGTGCTATCACGTTGAGAGACTCTGTGATAAATTTTGTTTTCCTCACAAATGGGTGTAGCCATTGTGGGTGTCATGTTGAGAGATTCCATGACATAGATATCTAGAAAGATACCTCCCTAGCTAAGAGGGACTGTTGATGTTTTAGCGTCTGGAATTATCTTTTCGTGGGTGTCTCTTCATTTCATTTGTAATCTGAAAGGTCATTCTTTGTTGTAACTGCCTGACCCTTCATTATCAAGACGATGAAGGATCAAGACAAGCATATATACATCTTGATGGATTTGCATGAGTATGGGATTATTGTTTCAGCGCAGTCCAGCGTTTGGCAATATTGCAAATCAGATTTTTTTATCTATCATTAATATAAAGTAATATTTCTTGGTGTGGCTTGGTTTTTCCCTCAAGGAGGGTTTTCCCAGGATAATCTTTGTGCCTTTTGTTCATCTTGTTTATGCAATCTGTTTTTTTATGCTATTCTGGCTTAAGAATCTATCCCTTAACATGTGCCAAAGAATCTTCAGTAAAACTAAATAATCCATGTATTATTAGTTTTCCACTCATCTAAGCCCATGGCTCCATAGTTTCTCTTTGCCACATTCATTTTAATCTGTTGAGATTCTGTGGCAATTCCAATAACGAATTTGGTGGATAGCCATGTCACTTTAGCTTCCTTTGGAAACAAAAGTAAGCCAGGATTAAACAAGCTCCGTGTGTTAATTAAAGAAACCCAGATTAATTTTTTATCTCCTCCACATTAGGAAAACTGGTGGAAACTCAATAATAACTATTTCGATATACCAAAAAAACTGAGGGCCGTGAGAAAAAAAGAATCAATCCAGTTCCCAATGGCAATGATCAGAGTTTGGTTACTTGATGATACAAGAAACATATTAAACCAGTCATCACAAAGCTGGAAGCGGTAGACTCCTAAGCCAGAGATTTAGTTCTCTGAGGGAGAACTTCCTGCTACAAATAGCAAATTGAGGGGAATCAATAAAAATGGTTATATGTTTTTTTTTAATGTTGTGGTTTTTAGTTGTCTACTAAGGGCATCACAATTACTCATCTAATATCAACTTTAACAATGTTCATCGTGGTTTATCCTTCTAATTCAGATCCCAATTTTTTTAATTGGGTTGTAGACTATACAGTAAAAACTAAAATAATGCCAATAATCTCAGGCTTTGATGATTGGTGTAAAATCAATTTTGCACAAGCCAACCACATGAGTCACCAATAGTCATTGATTATTTATCTTGGAAGAGATTGATGGCGATGTTTATATCTTGAAACGATCATCTCTTGTTCTCAACCTATACTATATCAAAGGTGAAACTTGGATCTTAGCTCTTTATTTATTTGTTTTTATGTCAACACCATGTTTATCCACCTCACAACTGCCCCAACTCCCAACTTAAAATGCCTCAGCAACAAAAATTTTCCAGATTTTTGGGACAGTAAGGAACAGCCATTAAAATACAATTTAAAAATTAACATTTGAATATTTAAAATACAAATAAATAAAACAATTACCAAACTAAAAGAAGCTAAAATTTTTAAATATGAACATTTAAAGATATCGTTAAAAGTTAAAACTATAAACATGAGACCTTACAGAACATAGAACCCTTGAAAAGAAAGGAGCTGTCTAACTCGATGACAATCTACATTATAATGGTAAACTTAACTTGCTCAGTGAATGTTTGCCTAGTCTCATATGTTAATGTTTTATGAACCAGAACAGCATAACAAACAATCAGATAAATCAAAAACATAATAACACCAGAGATGCCCTGGGAAAACCCTCCTACTAGAGGGAAAAACCCAGCCACACCAAAATAGATACTTTATTGAGTTCTCAAATCAATACTACAAACTCTTGCTTATGATTGAGGATCACAACCAGTCAATTGATAAGCCTTATTCAACTCATAAATGCAACAGGCAGATGACAGGCCTTTAGAAGTATATATATCCTGATATACAAACCCAATGACAACTGACAAACAAAAGCTTACAAAATATATATGACTTGATCATGCACCGATCAAGAGTATGAACACAAAAATATTGTTTGAGCGCAGCTACCTGTAACTTGATATTACACAGACATGTGAAAGAAGCAGAGAATAATACATGTGTGCCTCCCTCAAGCTACAAAACAACAATATCACATATGCCGTCCCACCACTAGTCTTTCTCTTTCCGTGAGCGTATAATAAGTATGATTCCTGGTAGCTGAAGAGTCTCCACGGAGGAAGACCAAAAGTCTGCCGTTACACACATGACGGTAATAATCAATGCAAGAGATAAAGACACACGATGCCACCTCATATCCACGAGCCATCTCAAAGCACAACCCACACGGGACAAGGAAGATTCACGATGCCATGTCATCTTAACTCCGCAGTGAAGAAGGCATTCATAATAGGAATAATAAATGAAGGAAAGTCGATGACAAGTGTACAGCTCGACCATAAGAAGATAGCCACAAGACCATATGAAGGAGCCCACTCGCAGCTACTAAAACATTAACACTCCCTCTTAGCGAGAGAGAGATCATTCATATGACATAGTGTGTCTCAACCTGACAAGCACAATGGAGCTGCAACCAAAAACTGTCAATAACAAAATCTCATCACAGATTTTCTCAACATAATATTGTCATCTCAGCATGAAAATATTCACCATAGCTAGTCCTAGAGGGTGAAACAAAGAAACAAGTAAATTCATGGAGTCACACACATGACTTCCACCATGGCTACTCCCAGAGGGTGGATCCACCATAGCTACTCCCAGAGGGTAGAACAAGGGCTTTCACCTCAAACTTCTCCCAGAGAAGAATGCACTACCACCTTGCCTACTTGCAAAGGGTGGTTTCCACCATGCCTACTCACAAAGGGTGGTACAAGGGATTTCACCTCGAACTTCTCTCACAAAGAACTCATTATTAAGGGATTGCTCCTCGAACTTCTCTCGCAAAGAAGAACTCATTATCAAGTGATTGCACCTCGAACTTCTCTCGCAGAGAAGAACTCATTAACAAGAGATTGCACCTCGAACTTCTCCCTCATGGAGAAGAACTCGTTAACAAGTCTTCATGATGATAAGGCTCTCTCTGAGACAAATATCAACCTTCTAGCTTCTCAAATCAGACTCCCTCTAAATCTGATATCAACCTTTTGACCTCCTCGTCCAAGGTTGCTTGTGATGAATAGACAAACTCCCTCTAAATGGAGACTCCCTCTCAGTCAGGACAGCATACTGCATTGGTTATCATAACAGAATGGATCTGAATACTTAGACTCCCTCTCAACAGGGACAGCATACTCAAGCTTTGATAATCACAATACCAAGAAATTGACTCCAATATTATCCAACAATGAGCTTTAGTAGTCACACTGCTACACGAGCTTGTTGATCCTTTGCAAAAGGTCTTGGCACTCTTCCTCTGCCACACAAGCTTCCTCTAAATCTCATATCCTCCTCTTAGAATAAACTGATCACAAGATAATCTAAATAGGTACTTCTTCAAGAGCCACCAACTCAACTCAGGCTGTAATCTCTCATCATCTTGTGCTCCTGAATCCATCCTGGAAGCATTTTAGAGAGATTAGTGATAGAATCAAACAGACTAATGCTAGAAGCATACATGATTCACTACTCTCAATGTTATTGCATGAATTAAATATATAAAATTCATGAACTCGTTATCAAAGATACAATCATAAAATACTTATCTCTTCATAGTTTAATCTTCCTCACAATACACCAATAGATCTTTCACCATCACACAGTTATAGTGCAGGCAGAGAATGCAAATTCGAACCCCAACATAGAAGATTTCATGAGGAGCTTCAATAGTTGAGATTGAAACACCCGCAGCAAATCATTAAACAGCGTATCCATTAGATATCATGATCCTTCTAGAATCCAAATGTCCTATTCTGGTTTGGATCGTTTCCTTAAACCTGCCTCTGATACCATGTTAATGTTTTATGAACCAGAACAGCATAACAAATAATCAAATAAATCAAAAACACAACACCAGAGATACCCTGGGAAAACCCTCCTGCTCGAGGGAAAACCCCAGCCACACCAAAATAGATACTTTATTGAGTTCTCAAATCAATACTACAAACTCTTGTTTATGATTGAGGATCACAACCAGTCAATCGATAAGCCTTATTCAACTCATAAATGCAACAGCCAAATGATAGGCCTTTAGAAGTATATATATCCTGATATACAAACCCAATGACAACTGACAAACAAAAGCTTACAAAATATATATGACTTGATCATGCACCAATCAAGAGTATGAACACAAAAATATTGTTTGAGCGCAGCTACCAGTAACTTGATATTACACAGACATACAAAAGAAGAAGAGAATAATACATGCGTGCCTCCCTCAAGATACAAAACAACAATATCACATATGTCGTCCCACCACTAGTCTTTCTCTTTCCATAAGCATATAATAAGTATGATTCCTGGTAGCTGAAGAGTCTCCACGGAGGAAGACCAAAAGTCTGCCATTACACACATGACGGTAATAATCAATGCAAGAGATAAAGACATGCGATGCCACCTCATATCCACGAGCCATCTCAAAGCACAACCCGCACGGGACAAGGAAGATTCACAATGCCATGTCATCTTAACTCCGCAGTGAAGAAGGCATTCATAATAGGAATAATAAATGAAGGAAAGTCGATGACAAGTGTACAGCTCGACCATAAGAAGATAGTCACAGACCATATGAAGGAGCTCATTTGCAGCTACTAAAACATTAACAGCATAGACACATTGAGGATTGATAATTAACCAATTGATAATTGAGTTTGAAAGATTCAAAGTACATCCTCGAAATAGCTTAAGGTAGTGATCTCTTCTTGTGGACCACCTCCCACACTTAAGTAGTTTAATGTTAACCTCCATTTAGAACAAGGCTCTTAGATATCATCCAAGCAAAACTTTGACCACCACTAATAAGATTAGATCGCAAGTTTCCTTTCCATTCAAGAGGTCCTCAACTTTCAT
Organism: Thuja plicata; assembly: GCA_018584345.1. Lineage (NCBI taxonomy): Eukaryota > Viridiplantae > Streptophyta > Pinopsida > Cupressales > Cupressaceae > Thuja > Thuja plicata. The sequence continues at coordinate 4,882,673 of MU226606.1, forward strand.
AAACAGTTGTGTTTAACTCATTTCTACTCATCAGTGATGCCCCCTTGTCCACATTCTTGATTTTGTATAGCAAATTGGATGCCAAGGAGTTGATGCTATCATTTTGCTTGCGAATGCAATTTAATTCAACTAAAGTTTCTCAAAGGAGGGCTTCTTTCCAAATCCCATATAAAGAGAGTGGAATCACATGGAACACTTCCAGCAAGTGAGTGCTAGCAATTCAGCTTTGCTAAATCTAAAATGCTGTCTAGATTCCTTAGTCTCCTCTCTACTCAAACTAAGAGGGTTTGATCTCAATCACAATAAATTGATGAGAAGCCTTCCACACTTATTTGTTCAACTTTGTGTCGTTGGAGTGGGAGATCCCAAGATGTCCCCGATTTCAGCAAAAAAAGGAACAAGACAAGTAGAATATCCAAGATGAGTATCACGGACCCTCGAACATGTCCTTCAGGAACATCAATAATTATCCCCTAAAACTCCTAATGCAATATGTTTGCATCCCTCTACCAATGAATTTCATGCATACTAGCTTCAGATTTGTCGTTTTCTTTATAAATTCTCTGAAAAAATGAAATATAATTCACTGAAAAAATAAAATATATATTTGTGTATTAATTGTAAATATAAAATAATGGTGAATTATATGCTACCCCATTTTCCTTATATTCCCTATTCCCCATTTGAATCTATCACTTGTGTCATTTTACTTGTCTCCTAGGTCCCTACATCGCCTAAAGTACCTATCTCCTACTAAATTTGCACCAATAAACCAATTCCCTACGTTTTTCTTATCCCTCCCCCATTCATGTTTATGATGACTCGCAAACCAAAGCAACCATGAATTAGGTTTGGGGCATTTGATAAGACTAAAATAGGGAAGTATCACAACATGCCACAATGATTTCATCATTCCTTTTTGCATTCCAATTTGATAGAAAAGAGAGAGAATTGAATGTTTGCACGGAAGCAAACATTATTAGTTGATGGAGCACTTGCAGAGACATAAAAAATAAGATTTCCTTTGTTTATACTCTTTGCACTTGCAAAACCTGAAATGTCGGTTTGGTTGTGAAAACTTCCCCTCCTATGCCACTTAGCTTGAAGCTTACATTTTGCAATCAGCATTTCTTACAAGTGGAAGACGGTATATTAGGTTATCCTCACTATCTCCAACATCATTGATCACATGGCTTAAGGTTTCACTTGGGCCAAGTGAGGTTGTGCTCCCACCTGCAACAGGTCAAAAAAAAACATCATATTACCTGCCCTAAATGAATCCATTGTTTTCCCTCCCACTAGGAGGTGGAGACCAAGGAGCTATCATCTTCATATACCCCATTTCCTATGAGATCTGATAGAGCTATGACTGCCTCTATAGGTACTCAAGCAACAATCTCCTTATTTTCTTTAGATAACTGAACCAGCAACATTTGGCTCTTTATGTTCACAAAACCATCACCCTTCAACATAGATCCTTACACATGGCCTCTCGAGATTCTAGAGCCCCCAAGTTTATCACCTCCTCCTTCCAACATATCCAAGAGCCCAGTGGCCCTAAACAACTTTTGGATACCACTACTCCTATAGACACACGTAGACCTATGAGATGTTGCCTCTCACACCCTTGGTCCCAACATGTTCCCCCTCATCATCATGGTTTTGTATCTTCCCAGCGACACAATTCAACCTCTTCTCATTGTCATAGATCTACCCTTTTCCAATCCCCCCCAGCCACAAGGGTTAATGCATATTACAAGATTTTTCACTAGTACAAAGATTCCATCAACCTTGAATGTTAGATGTGATCCTCAATGGAGTATCTTGCTTGGCCCTCCTAACCCTTAACACTACCCAATGAGCATTGTTTGATCTTTTATGATTCTATCAATCCCTTCACAACTAACAATGGCATCAATGACTTCATCATTTCAAGTTTAAATAATGATAATTGATGATCTCCAATTTTCCACAGCATTTGCTCTTTGGGGTGCTTGTTCCCCCTTCTTCGCTATATGTACTAGCTTCTTAACCACTTGGGTTGGTGACCCCTTGTTGTTTTGTATATCATTGTTTTCTTCTTCCCCTTTGTGGGGCCTTCCTAGGTTTCAATTTTTTATTTCTTTCCTTCCTTTTCCCTTTTTGCAAATCCTATCTTCTGGAAAAAGTACCTTTTTCTCAAACTCACCTAAATTGGCACCCATGGGCACCAAATTCTCTCTTTAAAAGTACTCCCATAAGTTTTCCATATTTAGAAAGAGTGATCCCAAATGCAGGTAAGCAGAAGAAAGACAACTGGGAAAAGCTCCCTCTTGGAAGGGTCCCCCAAACAAGAAGTAAAAAATTTCAAGAAAAGATTAATGGCATCCATATCCTAGCTTCATTCATCAACTATGTCAACAAGGAGATACAAAATCCATAAACGTGCATAAGTATTCATTGATTCAGATTATGTGTAAGGCAGTGAAGGTTTTGGATGAGGTAGAAGTGTCAAACATCCAGAAATTCGTGCAAGAAACATGGATTGTCGACCAGATGCAGAAAATTTTCAATATGGTTCAAAGTCTAAGCTGCAAATATATGCATCAAATATTGCAGGGTCTTTTCTTCTTCACAAAGGCCATAATATAATTGAGATGCCCATTGCATAGGTATCAAGGTGATGCTAGTTACCATGACTGTCTGTTCACTTGAGGGCAGAGGGCTCTGATCCAGGAAAATTAGCCTTTGTGGCCAGACATGGTTTTAAAATAACCATTAAGCCACATAACCCATAGCGGAAAATTAAAACTTGCCATCATTTTTGTCAGCTAGCAATGACGAAGGAAAAATGGAGGACCAGAGTCTCTTGAAAATTAGTTTTCCTTTAAGCAAGGAAAATTCATACGGCATCAAAGAAGAAAAATTATGCACTTTCAGCAAAACGGTAATGAAACATTTGATTTCATCAGTCATCAAAGATGGAAAAAAAATTAAAAATAAAAAATTAACACTGGTGAACCTGTCCTACATAATTTGCAATCCCCTGGATAAATTAAAAATTGAAAAAACTTAATATACTTTCTCATCTTCATATGCTTTAGAACTGATCTCTCAAAGTAAAAATTATGGTAGATTATATAAAAGCCGTTATATTACCAGTGGAATTCTAAAAGATAATTTCAACAAATATGGTTAAGTTGTTATAGTTGCAAAATGCTTTCTGGTATTTTCTTTTGAAAAAATGGTAAGGCACAGTGTTAGCAAGTATCTTTTCAATGTGTCCTTTTTGAAAGGAAAGAATTCTTTTGAGAATCAGTTTCTGGCCAGCAATACTAAGACAGTTTATTCAATTCACCTGATCTCTCTTCTACAAATTTACCATACATTTCTTCCTTCTGCTCAAATATGATTCCCAAGGTACTGGATGGAATAGGAATAATCCAAATTGCCCAGTCCAGCAAATGAGACTTATATGAAAGCTCTTAGCCCTTGAAAATACTATCTACTTAAAATATTGTTGGTGATTAGGCTGAAGGAAGGCACTAGAAATAATGTAAGGAAGTAATTTAAGGACGCAAGAAAGTTGGCAAGACAAAGCAAGAGAAAGAAAGAGGTTTGACATATCCCAGGGGTGGCAGTTTTTGCTAATATAATAGTTTTAAACCCTTGAGTATTAAGGTATATTTAATGTACAATAAGATGCTTTTGATATGGTCCTGATAAGGGTTATTGCCATCAGTGACATGACTTTCCTCAATGTTCCTCACCCTCGGAACGTAAGCAAAATACGTTAATAGGTAGTTCAAATATCAAAAGCTTAGTGCAGCAGAATTCGAAACAGTTGAGCATTTCCACATAATAAAACCTTCTGGCACACATTACCTACTATGCAATTCCCATGAAACTGACTTGTGAAATATTTCAGAGTACATAGAAAATCCCATATGCCTCCAAGAAAGAATATATAGATCAATTCTCTACTGGATAAACTCTACAAGACTCTTGAGTAAAATGGTAAACCTATGCTTATCTGAATCTTTGGGATGGAAGGGATGCATTTACAAGATGCCAAAAAGGTTTCCAGATTTTTGGGATCAGCATGAGGATATCAAATATCACATATATAAAAATACAAGAAAATGATTTTTTAAATTATAGCATTTCAGTTTCATAATTAAAAAGTTAAACAGCATTAAACATTCTTAAAAACTGAAATTAAAATAACATTAACATCTATGGCATTATAACACTGAAGACAGAACATTCAACATTGAGTATAATAGATTGAAATCAAAATCAAAAATTCGGTAGAACATTGGATACAAATATGGATGCCTAACTGTTATGCTCTCAATGATCGCAGAAAAAGATTGTTTGCGAATATTCCCCGCACCCTTTTTTCCTTACAAATATTTTTTTACCTATTTCGATTGAACAATTGCCGTTGTAGGTGTGTCAAGAAGTCCCCAACACACCCTTCATCACACAAATATGAAATGCCCACAAGATAACAAACAATTTTCAGACATCCTACTAATGTAATGAAACAAGGGGAAGCAAGGGAAAACATGATTAAAAGACGGGACACTCTCATGGAAATGTAAGGCATAATTCTCTTATCTCTTTCACATTCTTATATCCTATATCATGTTCTATAAGAATGTCATGTAATGTGTAGTTATAGATGAGATGCGCATCTAGATGTCTATCAAGAGATAATTGACTGTAAGTACCCTAGGGATGTGCCCCCAAAGTTTAACACTGCAAGGACAAGGAACATTTTGGGGATAGAGGGGTAGGGATAAAATATCTCCTACCTTTTGAGGATAGAGGGGTAGGGATAAAATATCTCCTACACATCCCTAGGGATGCGCCCCCAAAGTTTAACATTGCAAGGACAAGGAACATTTTGGGGATAGAGGGGTAGGGATAAAACATCCCCTACCCATCCCAACTTTTCTTTTTTGGGGATATTTCTCAAAATGCGTGCATTTTTTGGAAACCGTATGGGAACATCTAGTCCCATGGACATCCCTAGAAAAGAAAAGAGACATCCTATGGACATCCCTAGAAAAGAAAATTGGAACAGATAGAGAATATTTTGTCCCTATCCCTCTGCCCCAAAAATGTCCCCTATCCCCGTAGCATTACAAAAAATCTAGGTACAGATCACCAGGTAAACTAGCCTGCATTCAATTTTCTTTTGATAGATAACTAGATTCACATCCCACCATAGATATACATTACGTGATATTCTTTAAAAAAATGTAGGATATAAGAATGCAAAAGAAATTAGGGAATCGTGTCTTACTCAAAGTTTTACAAGTATATCCCTTTTTTTATCACATACCCCTTGTGTCCCCTTGTTTAATTACATCACCAAAATGTTTCAAAACGTGTTAGGTGTCTTGTAGACATTTCCTATTTGGGTGTGAGGAAGAGGGGATTTGGCACTTTTAACATCCCATGTCAATGTTTAATAAAAACAGAAAAAAAAAAGCATATTTGCCAAAAAAAAAAGGGGGCCACTCTCATATAATTATTTGTCCCCTATAGCTGTCAAGTTTGGCTGTTCAAAAAGAACACTCGAAGCAATAATAATATATTATTTTAAAAAAATCCTAATCCTCTATGGAAGACCCACAAAGCCACCCAATGCAAAATAAAATGTTACTTCACTCTCAACACACATTCATTTTTTTATTTTCGTCATTTGTCATTTGCATTGTTACAAGACGGAAAAATGGCACCCGCAATGCGGGTTTGCATAGCCTAAAGGCCTTAATTTGAGTAGAACAATGGGGCCTTTTCCCTTGGGGTCCACCTCATATCAGGATAGGGAATGCATGACATGTGTTGCCTGTCAACCCCGTTGGAGGCTGCCACATCCAGATCCCTCACATTGGCTTTAAAAAACAAAGAAACAAAGTTTTGTTTTGTGCTGCACCAGATGGAAAACAATGCTTTTTTTTCTAATTCTTTCCCAATTAAATCCCAGAGTAATTGAATTCCATTTATTTTTTTGGTTAGATGGATCAACTATGATTCCAAGCAATGCTACTATTATAAGCCATTTTGTTTTACTATTCATAATTTAAAATTACTGATGTAAGCAAACAAATCAGTGTTGGTACAAACTTATAGAATACAAAATCACATCGAAATCCATATCAACAAACTTGATTGACTGGTACCTCTAGCATTCATGAATCCATAAAAATTAACAATGATGCAGTTCAAATGAAAATATGAATAGTTTCACTTTCAGAAATGCTAACCTCGGGAGCCATCCAATATGCACTTCCTTTACATGATTTCAGTTCATCCCACTTGGATGTCTGTGGTTCAAAGAAACAGCTTGTTGAATGAAAAGCAAAGTCAATGACAACTGATAACAAATATAACTATGACACACAGTAAATCTAGAAGATTTCCATCAACATGCTTACCTCTTTGGCCAACCCAAAATCAGCAAGCTTTATTAGGCCATGAGCGTCAACTAGTATATTAGCGCACTTGATGTCTCTTCAGAATATAAAATCATTCACCAATTAATTTCAATGCAGACAAAGATTAATCAGCTGAATTAGAACATTAATCTATAAGTTATACAGAAGATTAATACGAAATATATTTATTTATTATTCCTTTACGGACATAGAGTACATTGCAATTTTATAGCAAATCAGCATAGAAACTGAATATTGAAAACTATCGATCACCTGTGCATCACATTTCTCTCATGAAGGTACTTTAATCCAGTTAGTATTTGTCTTGTGTATGCACGAACTTGGGTATCCCTTAAATTGTATTTTTTGTAAAGCGATGCTAGTGAACCCTGTGTTACCAGCTCAAGGAAAATGTATAATTTGTCCACTTCCTGCATGCAATCAAACAAAGTACATATATATCACTCTGAATCTAATACCACACTACCCCATAAACTTGGGAGTGTCCCAAACCCCATATTATATCGTCACAAATGTATATCATCAACATAATCAGTAGAAAATGATTTACAGGATACTCCTGTCATTAAGAAAATTTAGAATAAGATGATTAGATCTATAAATAATAAGATTAAGACTTTTTCAGTAACAAAAACCACAAATTGCACAAATTAAAATTATTGATAAAACAAAGAAGAAAAACATTGGCTAGAAGTCAAATTTACAATTTTTTTCCTGAGTTACTAGATTTGGACCCTGGACCCCGGATCCGGGTCCGGGTCCAATCCGGGTCCGGATTCTCCTCCCGGTCCGTGCTGGATCCA
>MU226606.1:4894275-4906922 GCA_018584345.1 Thuja plicata
TTAAGCAAAAATTCCCATATCTCTCTCTTTGGTACAGTTACTATTTTTGTTGTACAGGTGGTCCCATCCTACCTAAAAAGTGGAAAAAACAACAACATAGCTTTTCCCATGAAAAGTTGCAGCCCAAATTTTCTTCCAAATATGTTAAGCCACCTTGAGGGTAGAAAGGATGTGAAGATATGTGGCATCAAACAGAAAAAAAAAATAGGGATGTTTTAGCCAAAACGTAGTCTCTTGTTGCCTGGCTTAAAACTAATCTAAATTTATCTCTGCAACATAGTTAAAGAAAAATCCAGTCAATCCTGCTCCCAGGACCGTTTTCTAATCTAATTTTGCCAGTCTAGTATTCTGATACCCTTTCACTTGTTTAAGGAAATTATTATTGTTTCCTCTAACTGATCATCCATTGGCAGAATTTATGAGGTGTGGGGAGTAGCGTCACCTCCATCAAATATAGTCTCTTTGAACACTCTTACTCATCCAGTTCAGTACAGAAAACCTACTCTAAATTTATCTCTGCAACACAGTTAAAGAAAAATTCAGTCAATCCTGCTCCCAGGACCGTTTTCTAATCTAAGTTTGCCAGTCTAGTATTCTGATACATTCACTTGTTTAAGATAATTATTTATTGTTTCCTCTAACTGATCATCCATTGGCAGAATTGTTGGGGTGCGGGGAGTAGCGTCGCCTCCATCAAATATAGTCTCTTGGAACACTCTTACTCATCCAGTTCAGTACAGAGGGTAGTTGCACCACAGCACCTTGTTATTCTGCAACTTTACCTTCCTCACTTGTATACACAGTTCCACTCACGTGTGATAGCATGTTCCATTGATAATGATGTAGGTAATCTAGCGTTTCAAGTTTTAAACAAAGGATGAATAGATAAATATTGAATAGTTTTTAATAAGGTCTACAAGACCAAACAGTCTATGGGACTCCAAGAATAAAAATCGTAAGCAAAGAAGTAATATGCTGCCAGGGAAAAAAGAAAGAAAAAAAATTTGTGCAGTTAAGCCCTAGTCTATATTTCTGCTATTTTTCTACTTATGAAGGTTCATTCTTCTGTTGTGGATTTTGAACAGAAGTTCCCCGCATTTTAAAGACTGAGAAGTTCACAGAATACTCCTTCCACCCTGTAGGAGGTTTTTCTATTTTGCAATTTAAGTTGAGAGTGGAAACTCTAAAGGCAGTTTTTCAATTTACGCAATTGAAGTTGAGAGTGGAAACTCTGGAAAAGGTTTTTCAATTTTTGCAGCTGAAGATGAAAAATGATGGTGCCCTAGTTACCAGTACTACTTACTCGCTAATGCCCTCGTAGACGGTGCCAAAGGACCCGCGTCCAAGCATATGACCCTTTATCCACGACCGGAATTGAACCTTGAACCTCGCCCCCGCCGAAACCACACACACGGTCTCCTCTCCACTAGACGAGCTCCCCACCTCAGCCTCTCCAGTGCTGACCTCAACCTCTCCTCTGTCATCCTCAACATCTCCTCCCTCCTCCGTCTCCGCCTCCGCCTCAACAGGAAGTTGCGCTTCCTCCTCCGGACCGAACGACTTCATAATGTCCCAAGTCGAAGCAGACTTGTTCTGAAACCCAACCCCCGAAGCCCTAGAAGGCGGCGGTGCCAAAGCCTGGGTCGAAACCGAGGGAACCCGGTCGTTATCCGACTTGCTTCTTCGTCCATAAAAAGTAGTGGTATCTGAAACAGAGGGAGCCTGGGAACGAGAAATCGAAACCGACAAAGGCTTCTCTTGGGGTGTAAATAGAGGGGTTTTATGTTCAATTTTGGGTCTTGGCTTTGCCTTTCTGGCACGAAACTCCTCGATGGTTATGGACAGGTCATCCGGGCCAGAAAGCCCTAAACTCCTACAAATCTGTTCGATTTTCTGCAGGCCGTCTTCTCCTTGAACTCTGAAGGAATCAAGGCTGATGCTGGACGGGTGTAGATCGCCTCCCAGTCTCTGGTTCATACTCCAGTGCGCAGGGGAATGCGGTGCCGATTGAGGAGCCGACGAAGATGCATCGTAGTCTGAGTATTTTAACGCATTTGTCCTCTCCAACTTCGCCCTCTGCCGGTTAGACGCAGGAAAATCCATCAAATTTTACGAAATGCTCCCGAAAACGTTAAGCCCAAAACAACAATAGATAGTTCCAATTGCCATGGCGACTTGTCGCGACGCATAAGATTAATCAACGCGGATGACGTCAATCATGTAAAAAGAAAACTAATTCTGGTCAACCCCGTCTATCCCCCTCCCCTGAGATTCCAGACATTTCCGAGAAACTTACAGTTGTGACACTTCGTTTTTGTCCTTTGCCTTCCACAATGCGAGCTATTCCATCACTGCCCCCGAACGCTGCGGATCGCCCATTTGTGTTGAAGAGTTGAACTCTCATTTTCCCTCTTCTCTTTTTGGGAGTTTCTGCGACGCCTGTGAGCTACAGTTACAATCGTGGTTTAAATTCCATGGCCGTATGAACGTATTTACAGTCAAAATTCTGAGAATCTCCAAGGGAAGATTTCAAACAAAATGTCAAAATATTTTCACTGTGAAACCATCTACAAAGATTTTTTTAACTATAAGAAATAAGAGTATAATTGTTTACCACAAATTTCTCTGGTTGAGAATTCAAGCCTATCATTATGTTAGAATTTGTTTTCTTAATTTCAATTTCATCTTAAAGTATTCATTTTGTCAAATTTGTTCAAGTACAATTTCGATCTCATCTTTTGTAATATGAGGGTCTTGCACCTAAGAGAACTTAATTAGGGGAGAATCAATCAACTTCACTATCAAAACCAAGGGTCGGTCCATCAACCATATTAATTGTTTTCTATAATTGTTTTTTATATATGTGTAGTTTATAGAAGACCTTGCATCTTAATGTTTGAAGGGTGTAAATGAGCCCTTGGTTTGTTGGTGAAGTTGAAAGGTTCTTAGAGAGCCCGTGAGCGATTGAGTTTTGCTAAGTGCAAAGCTCTGACATCATAAGAGATGGGTTGGTGGAATGGATGCCCACAAATCCTTAGCTCTTAGCCAAAGATGTTCAACTTAAGATTCGTGCTCCTATATTGGGTAGCTAAAACAATATTGTGGATGAAAAAATCCCCATCAAAAAAAAATGTTTGAAAAATAACTTCAAATAAATAAATATTGTAAGCAAACTATAAGCCCTCATTATAATATGTTTAACTTTGTGAAAAGGAGATGATGTTTCCATAATATGTGATAAATCTTGCTCAAACACTACCTTTCATTATCATGAAAGGTAGAAATACTGCGTCTCTTTTGTGAAGACTTTGTCATTAATCATAAATATTTTTTTAACATGGAACATTTTCTAACACCTCATAACACTTAAAAATAAGTACAAAGTGTTATCTTTCACTTTCAATCTCTACAAACTTGTTTCTAGGAATATTTTAGTGTATCATATAGTCTTGTCCAACAAATAATGCATATTCAACTTTTCAAAAGTTATTTTGTAATTGTTAGTTAATAGGACTATAAAAAAATTTGTATATCAACCACTTGATACTACATTTAAGTGTTGTTATTAGTTTTCAATTATCTCATAGCTATAACAATTTAAAAAATTATTTATGATTTTATAAAAAATAATGAAAACTTAAAAAGTGTATTTTATTCATTAACATTGAGGATGATTTCTAAAATGAAGAATGACAACAAAAGTATATCAACTATAAGACTTCATTTATAATTTTTTAAAGAGCCTTGTGCGCCCCCTAATTTTGTTCTTTGATGGTGCTTACCTTGGATTTTTGTTTCACGTGTTGGTTTTGCTTTTGGGGAGAATGTTGTACCCTAGGCTCCTATATTAACCCTTCATTGGTTGATAATGGGGTCTCTGAAGTTGTGTTGGTTTATGGTTGCTTTGTCCACCCTCTTTTGGTTAATAGTTTGGTCACAGATGAAAAGGATGGGTCCCCCCCTCTACCAAACAAGTGTTTAAGGATGTTAGGCATCCTGTTAATCATTCGAATCGCTCGAATCTTAAGGGTTGGAAAAGTATGCTTATTGGCAATTCTTTGGGCCTTGTGGTCAATGAGATTACCCTTGAATACTTTGACTCAAAGGAGGGAACTTCCATTAAGCTTTTTGATTTTGTAGTGGACATAATCCTTTCCTCAATGATTAACTCTCTAGAGGGAAAACAAAATCTCTTTGCCTGAGTATTGATATAATACGTCGTTGGACGTCCACAAATTTAAAACTTAAAAGTGTCACCACAAGTGTCATGATGAGGGCATCTTCCTCTTCAAATTTACTTCTGAAGAAAACCTTATTATTATACTCATTCTAGGATCATGGTTTTATAGAAAATATAGTGCACGTTCCTTTGTCATTGAAAATTGGGGCTTGACCCAGTTGTAGACTTAAATAAAATAGCTCCAATGTGGATTTGCCTACTAGGTCTCCCGTTGGAGTTCTGAGATGAAGAAATTTTCAAATGATTAGTGACTCTCTTGGCCACTTTGTCTTTATTGATGGGGTTACTGAGGCTAAGTCCAAGTTAGTTTTTGCTCACTTTTGTGTTAACATAATATCAACAAAACTATTCCTAATTTTCTTACCCTCCAATTGAATTTAGTAAAGTAGAACTAATCTATTCAGTATGAAAATGCTACTTTTTTTGCTAGAACTTGTTGTAAATTTGGTCATCTTCTAATTGACTATGGAATAAATCCCCCAAAAAATAGACACCCAAACTTATAAACTCTATTACTCTACAATCAAACAAGGTGGTCAACTACTCCTTTAAAGAGTGGCTCCTTAATATCATGGGGTCACTGGCTAAATAGCCCAATCAAAGAACTCCTCTAAGGGAAGCTTCCCCACTCTTACAACAAGTTATTCTCCCTCCTATTGCAATTTCTAGACCCTCTTTTCCCTAGTGTATCCTAGAGGATGGTGGAATCCCTGACACCACTCCTATTGTTGTTGTCCTTGCTTCTAGTTCCAAGAGTGTAATGTCCCCTTTTCGGGGCACATTATTTTGTGCCTTATAGTTAGCCTTTTCATCATGGTCTGGTGGGATAATCAGGGTTTGGAAGGTGATCAGAGGGATGTTTGGCCTAGGTGTTTTCAGTTTCAGTACAATCAGATCACTTTCCATAGGGTTTCCAGGGTGCTTACTATTTATAGTAAGTCGGCAGAACTCAGTTTTCTGGCATTTCAATAGTGGACTTGGAGCGTCTCGTCGAGAGCTTTTCGACAAGCTATCACACGTCTTCGTCCGAGTTTGTTTGGCCCTTCGTTTTAATGCCAGAAGATTCCTTACTTTATTTTATTATGTCACTTTATAACCCAACGGTTATATTTATTTTAAAAGTGACTTTAAGTGGAATATGAAGAGACAAAGTGGGGAAACTAAAGAGTCATAGCTGCAACTTTAAAAGAAGACTTGGAGTCTCATTGTGCATGCTCAGTTTTATGAATTTATTTTCTCTTGGATAATCCAAAGAGCTTCAGCTTTCAGTTTTGAAACCCGAGGACGGAAACCTTCAGGCTTTCTCGGTGGATTGGAGGGAAACCCAGTTCATCTCCGGTGCGGATTCATAGCAGAGTTCGCCATTGTATTCACAAGTTCTTTTCTGTTATTTGATATTTAGTTGCATATTGTAGTTTAGATTTGGATTGTTGAAAATCCCCTTGTTATTGTATTGTTGTTGTATGATGCAATAATAGTTGTTGAGGGTTTCACTGGAATATATTATTGGTTTATTGCTATCAAATCAATGGTTTACTACATGCATTTGAATGTTTTATCTGCATGAATGTTCTGAGATATTATTGAGGGTTTTGGGAAAAATCTCAGTTTGGGAAATTTCAGTGGTATCAGAGCTGGTTTTCCTGCCAACCTGTGGAGTTTATTCAGAAACATATTTACAAAAGGGTTTTTATGAGTAATGGAATTCAATTTTTAGAGTTCTTGGATAAGCATTCTCGGTTTCATATTATAGTGTTGGTAAACAGATTTGTCTTCTCAAAACACCTGCACAAAATGACTCCTAAACACCCAAGGCTGAAAGACAAATTGCAACACAATAGTTGGGTCACTTTTCTATTGAAAAGCGTAAGCGCCCTCTAAATTATCCGGGTACAGCTCCCCGTGTAAGATTTACAATGAATTAACTAAACTATAATCGGTAATGCTTTTAACCTGAAAGCAATAAAGGTTTACAAACATCTATTCGTAAACACAAGATAGATGTGAAGAGACTAACTAACTGAAAAGAGATAAACAGAGAATAAATGGTACAAAGACTATTTATCCGACCCTAACACTACAAGAAATGCAGAAAGAAAGCGATGCATCAACTCTTCCAAATACATAAATATCTTTGGCTCAAAGTCCAAATGATAAACACATTCATGATTAAGTGAAATAGAATAATTTTCAAAGGAAGTTGAATTAATTCACAGATTAATATCAACAACAAAGCAAGCATCTGGACTCAAAGATCCAATACACAAAAACTTTATTCCTCTGAATTTACAAAAATATGCTACCGATCCTCTGTTCCTGCATTCACAAATCGTCGAAAGAAAAACATGCCCCTCCCTGCCACTACAAAACGAAAAGAAAAAACTAACACCCCCCTGTAGCTCAAAGTCTCCAGGGTAAGCGGAATCCGGAACCCTTGTTTCTTCTTTTGTGAGCATATTTATCTCTCTCCCGACGAACCTCTATTCAGTTATTAAAACTGATTCTTGAAATTGCACTTTCATCTCTAATCTCCTTTCTCCATGTCGAGACCATAATGTTTAATATCTTGTAACTATAATACTGATTAAAATATTTGAAATATCTCTTGAGATGAAGCTTAGTTGAGTTCAAAACATATGTCATCAAAGCAGTTTTCAATTATTGACACTTGTTAATATCCTGCTGAGTTGTTATTAAAACTTGATCTCATTGCCACATATGCCTCCACTTGGACCTCGTAAGGAAATTCTAATTTGTTAGTGACATGCTCTGCTTTGTATTTGAGATTTGTGTATGTCCTCAATTTATTATTTGGATAGTTATGTAGATGGGTAACTCAGCTCAGTCATTTATTATCATAACTCCTTAACCGATGGACCAAGTGCTATAACAGTCAACAAGGCAGAAGAGATCACCATTTAGCAAAGGCTGGGCATGGGCTGTAATTATTGTCATCCCCTAAATGCTCATCAATCAGATTTTGGAAACCCAACCTCTGATTAGAGACTCACATCAGGCTCGATCCTTGACTTTACTGAAGATGCATCGGGCAATCTATCAGACACTTGGTGGAATCTCTTTCTATTCAAACTTCATCTCGGGGTCATCATGCTTCTGGAACTTGTGAGTCGATGTTCACATTTTAATTTTAGAGAAGAGATTTGAGTTTGGGAACATCGTGTAGGCACGGCTTTGACAAAAATAGCATATCTTCATTAGCCAATCCATGGTCGCAGAATTTATTGGCTTCAACACTTCACTGAACTTAGGTGATTTATGAAATTTGGGTTTGGCCTTTATAATGTTATTCCTCCCACTCTTTATATGGATCGGGTATTCAGTCAAACAGTTTGCATGTGATCATTGAGTTTCCCATTCATGAAACAGGGCACGCGACTTTCTCAACACTGGCCATTCACTATAATTTCGACTGTGAATGAATGGTCATTTTCCGGAGGGCCGAGCTTAGTCATGGTTTAGTGCTAGGTGTTGCAACAGTAGTTCAAAACTTCCAAATTGGAGTCTCTTCTTGACCACAGGCATTACATGAATACTTACTTCTGCCCATATTTTGAAGATTTGGTAACTGACATCGGTCTATATGACCAATTGTCGTGCGGCCATGACAAGTATTCTTCATCTACATGCAGACTGGCTGCTAACACGTGCTTGATATTTTGTGCTTTTCTTTGTTATCACTGGTCACATTAGGCACTTTCTGGATTGTAGACATTTTCTCGTGACCTAACTCTTCTACTTGTTTACTAAGACCTCGAGATTCATTTAACATTTCCTTTCCCTATTCTTATGTGCGAGCTCCTGTAGGTGTTACTCTCTGGGTTTAATTGAACATCATCGATGCACACATCTTCCTGCATTGTCTGGTGTTTCCTCACAATCGGATGCATAGTCCATGTTTCTATAGAGAAGACTAGTAAGAGTTCGTTGTCTAGGCATCAATTCCTCTGCACATCGACATCTTCCTTATGTTTGAGGCATTCATCTTCTAAGGTTGTAACTTATTCAGAATTGCCCATTCGAAGTCAAACTCTGCATACTACCAATTAGAGCGATACTGGAGGTCAATGGCACGTCACAGGGCTTTGCTCGATCACTGAAAAAGTGTCTATTGACATTATTGACATTCCATCAATCAATTTACACATACCCATAGTTTGATGGGTTCTTCGTTCCATTGTGGAAAGCAAATAAAACAGCCCGAACTTGATATCGATAATGGACTGATTTTGATCAATATAACATTCAAATGCTATTGTGTTATGTGCCAAGTATAATATGTATCCTTTTGACATTCTATCAAACAATCCACATTATGTTTTCCTCTATAGGTAGTTGACGATGAATACACTTCTGGGTGTCCACTAACAAATTTCAAACATCTTATTTTGGCAATATGCACTTAAGGAATCACATTATCTGAACTTTTGCACTTTGAGCTTTTGAAATGGCATTTTGAACTCGAGTCTTTGATCCTGCTTCTTGAAACAATTTGGACCAATGATGGGGCAAACTGAACCATTCTGAAATGATTTGAAACTATTTGAACCAACCAACTGTATTATGTTGAACCTTTTAAAATCTAATTGTACCTATAGGAACCTCATTGATACTAACATGATCTGCCTTGAAAGATTTGACCTCCTGCACTGATAGACTTATATATTTGAACCAACAGCTTATGTTCTTGTAACTGCTGAACTTTTTGAAATGAAATCATCAGACATCCCATAACACTGAATTCATCGAGCCATATTGAACTAAGATGAATTAGAATAAACCATTTAAACCGGCTTTAGCATATTGAACCACTTGGAACTACTTTGAACTTACTTCAAAGAGGTTCAAGACCCTAAACTGAAAGTTTTGTTGCCGGGGTCTATATGGGCACCAACATATAGCAAGCAAGAAAATAAGCATTTCCAAAATTCATAGTGGCATCAAAAGAGGTAAACTTGTGCGTGCAATGTGTTGAAGAGCTCATCGCAGTTTCTAATCATTATATTATTGTCTATAATCACCACATTAAGAGACATTTAGCTAAAATGCAGTTAGTGAGAACATTGTGGGACTTCATTAATAGGGTGTTTCCTATCTCTGATATAGAATGCAGTTTTGCATATACAGAACGTGTAAGGGTAGTGTTTCAAACGCATGTGATGATCGGTATTCTTTCAACCTTGGTTTATATTTATTAGTGGCTTCAGACTTTTGAAGCTTGCAGACCAGCAGCCTGCTCACTCAACAAAGATAAAACAAATATCCACCACGTCAAACTAGCAAGCAAACAACCTACTCTCTCAGCATACGGTGGATTTGGAGCAGATTGGTGGCGTCACAGATTCTAGTATATGCATACATGCTGCTAGATACGTATTGACAGTAAACTTCAGCAAGGGAGGTGTCGTATGGGATAAAAGGTGACTCATATTGACATGGAAGCAACAAAGGAGAGTGTTGGGTCATATTAGATACATTAAAATCAATCTGTGGTCATTGGTGAGGATTGTCGATTTGCTTGGTGATGTGCATCTTGCCTAGATTTATTCATTACCTTGGGGCGTGTGGGGAAAGAGTTGAAATGGTGAACCATTACTGGAAAATGTTTTACACTTCACAACCTTGACTGAAGATAAGTATTGTTGGTGTTAAAATGTTGAAACACATTGGAATACATTCGTCATATTGTGTTGGGTACTGGTGTCGGGTACTATGATCTCATGCTAGGTGTCGTGATATATGGTGATGCCATACCCCAGTGTATAAGGTGATGAGACTGTTCTCAAACTTGCAGTCAATGCGTTGGTGAAAGGAATGGTATCGTGGATTGTTATTGGGATTTTTTTTTTGATCGGTAACATTGGCATTTTTATTGATAAAGATAAGGAAATACATCATAAGGCCAATTTTTCGGATGGCTGCCATATTACATACCCACAAACTTTCCTACCCTACATCTAGACTTTCACTATAGTGCTAAGAGGCTAAGGGATATAAACATCCCAGGGAAGAGAACAAACAAAATTGGGGGAGTATTAAAACCTTATACTCAAAAGGATGCATTAAAACATCATCCCCTTGTGACAGCAAAACATCGAATCACAAAAACCCTGGAGAACTCCCCCCACGTGACCGCCGCGCCATCTTACTTTTTGAACCAGGCGTCAGATTCTTCCTTGGTGAAATTTGGGATGGATCTGTCACCTACAACTGAGGACCGGGAATGACCAGCAGCCCATTTTTTCTTCTCCCCAAGGAGTGATGTGTCCACCCCTATGTCTGCACTTGCATTGGCCCCTATCACCGCGCCTCCACCCCTGCTTAGTTGATGCCTCAGCGGCTTGTCGGGTGGTCTCACACTTTTGATGGCAGTCATCTTTGTGTGCACCTTCTTTGCATCCTCTTGCTCCTCTGAATGCTCATACAACATTTTGACTATATCCTGCCATGCCTTCATGGCCTTCAGAATGTGAACTTCCCTTGGGGTCATAGATGACCACACGAGAAGAGGTTGCAGAGGCGTCACTCCTCCTCCAATTTGCCTCCATGGGTTTGTTCCCATGTGCATCCCAACACCCAGCTCAGCCCTGTTTAAAATTTCTTCAAAACCCTCCAGCCACTGCGGATCAATGCAGGCTTCCACGACTGTTCGGACCTCTTCCTTCGAATCCCCCACCGAAAGGGCCAGAGCAACAAAAAGTGAGGCGATGTCCAGATTCGACCGCCTTCTCCAGTAGTCATCCAGGTATTTCGGGCCAAAGAAATCCATGACTGAGCTCATGAAGACCTCGCCATCTAACAGGAAGATGTTTCTCAGTCGTCGAACCATGACGTTCCCTTTGTAAGCCTAAGTGTGGTTGCTTGATTCCAATGCAAAGTTAGCCTCCATGATATTCGCTCTGTTGAAAACCCTGCACTATGTGATTTGTGCCGAGACCTTTCCAAGTTTAAATGTTTCCCAAGAAAGTTTTGGATACACGCCATGAAATAATTTCCTTCGTGTGGTCTTAGTGAATGTTATGAATTGCACTCTCATAATTATGAAATATGGGAATTAATTCAAGCGTGCCTCTTTCGGTATATGAGAGAAGATCGGTATCAAGTTAATCCAACTTGAGAAGATCGAAATCTTCAAATATTTTGTCCTCTTTCCCATGGGGGTGATTTGCACCCAAGTTGGCCAAATAATCGACCACCACATTTGCCTCCCGGTATACATGGGAAATCCGGAAATCTTCAAATTTCAACATAAAACACCGTATCTGTTGAATATGTTTGTCCAGATGCCATGACTCCATACTGCCTTTCTTAATCCCATTAATGATGACTTCAGAATCGCCTTCCAAGTGCACCTTCCAGAAACCCATCTTCACTCCCAGTAAGGTAGCTTCTTTCGCAGCTTCACATTCTGCTTCGTTGTTAGTCCCGTCACGAAGCCTCCTTGCAGCGATAGCCACTGTGTTGCCCTCGTAATCCCGTGCTATACAGCCACACCCAGAGGTGCCTGGATTGCCTCTGGCTGCTCTGTCGAAATTAATTTTTATCCATCCTTCATCTGGAGGTTGCCACCCACATTTCACCTTACGTAGAGAAGGATTAACCCTTTGAAACCCATGAACAGGCCGATTGTTATCGGGATTTTAAATCCTCTTGTTGCTGAGATATATTTCAGGATTTCTAGCCATATGCGTATTTGACGTCAGGACTGACCTGGCTTTGCAATAGACACGCGAGAGGAAGACTCCCTTAGCGAGTGGTAACTAGTCTACATGCCACTGGCATGCTCGTGTATGTTCCCTATTTTGTACCCTTCGGCAAACACATGAGCTATTGTTACATTCACCGCTTCACTCACGTATCGGGCAGTTTGTGCTGAGTGTTTAGGGTGTATACGTGGTCACACACTTGACTGTTATGAGTGGTGTTGATAGTTTTGAAGGTAGCTACAGTGGCAGTCTTCCCTGGGCATACATAGTTGTATAGAGTGGACATCCTCCGTCTTAAGATAACGTATTCTTAGAGTGAGTGGAGGGATAGAACTCGGGGTGTGGAGAGTATTTACACTGAACAACATTACCCATTATCTCAGGGTGTTGGAAAGTATAGGAGCGGGGTGTGGGCAGTGTGATTCATTTTGCACAGCTACATTCTACACATGGGAAGTCATAACAACACTCAACGATATTAGAAGTGTCACGGTTTCATAGACCAGATTTGCATTACAAGAGCAGAGTTGGAATGCGATGAAGGAGAGGTGATTATTGTTGAGATTGCTGATACGCAATGCAACCAAGATCACCTGCATGCAAAGACTATTACACAGAATGAAACAGACAGAAGAGAGAAGGATCCGAAGCTATGGCGGCCGATAGGCCAGAGAATGCAAATG
>MU226606.1:4909156-4956199 GCA_018584345.1 Thuja plicata
AAGAGAGAAGGATCCGAAGCTATGGCGGCCGATAGGCCAGAGAATGCAAATGCATGTTGACAGAAATGATTTCTATATTATCAACAATGAAATGATTTACAACTCCTTATGAAATACAAAGATGACAGTCCTTATAAAGGATGTCGAAACCCTAAAAGGGCAACTGCTAGGAAATAGAAACTTTCCTAAGACTGAAGAAACTGCCTAAGTGAAACTTAAGCACTAAAGAGCAATTGCTAAATTACTCTAACAATTGTTTATCAATTCAAATAGTATATTAACGTTGAAACAAGGAAGTAACATCTTCTTCCTTACCAACTTGGTATCAAAAGCAATTGATTTTCAAGTGCTGGGAATTTCTCTAAGAGTGTTGAATGGGAAGTCAACTCAGAATAGCAAGCTATTTCTGTAGTGAACGAATGTGTTTGGGTCTATGTTTGGCGTATTTATGATTTCTATAGTTGATTACTGCTCCAGAATGTAATATGAAAAGGAAAGGGAGTTCAAGGAGTTGGGTTTAAGGGTGACTTGGTTTAGTAGTTCCTGAGAGCTATTTCAGACTTTATTTCAAGACAACTGTTAATGGTATAGAATACATATCACAAAGAACACTTGTCAATAGCTATAACTCATGCAACTGTGTCAAACAAATTGTTTTTTGATATGCCTGGAAACTAAGATCTACAAATACATGTTGATAGGTGTTGTAATTATTGGTTGAGGTTGGAAACTCATTTCTATAATCTGATTTGAACAGGAATTACTCAATTGGTCTCAAGCATTCATTTTGTTATGTAATTCAAGTCAGATATGTTGTCTCTCTACATGTATGTTGTGTGAGAAACTAAAGGATGGATCAATTTTGAAATCAAACAAATAAACTAAATCCAACTGGGGCAGTTGTGCAAAACCTTGGTTGCCTCTGTATTTAAAGGTTTCAGAATTCAAAAATTTTGCAATCCCTTTTACAAACAGCTAGTTAGAACCATTACAGAGGGGAAAGATGCATGGCTTGGGAAAAGTCTCGAAGGATCTTGTTAAGGTACAACAATAGTTAGCCCAAATTTTACAACATGATAAAAGGACAGAAATTCTCGGCGTGTATGATGAGTATAACACACTTCCTCCACAAGTTCAGAAAGATTTAACCTTCTCTAGTTTCATGTACTTTCATCCAAAGCTACAACACAAGACTTTAATGGAAAAGAAGTAGTATCATGATTTGGCTCGAGATTTAATTGCACAAGATAGGTGCAGAAATTTATATGAAGAGTTTCCAGCTATTACTAATCAACCCATAAGTGAACAAAAAACTAAACTTGTTATTGAAGGAAAGCCTTATGAGGTTGTCATTAAAGCAGGAGTTTACAAAACAAATATTGAATTAATGCATGAAGGAGAGGCTAAAGAAGAGGCAGCAAATCTAGAGGTTACAAGATGGTTTACTAGAGAAGAGCAACCGACTTCCATTGATTCTCAACTTTCACTTGATCAAAGAAATTATGGAAATGATTTGGTTAAAGGTCATGACCACCAGTTGGATGCCTTTAAAAATTCATGTAATGAGGAGTCACGTGACTTCTTTAGCAACACCTCACTTATGTATAATGTTGATTTGAATGACCCGTTAGATAATGCATCCCAAAATGACAATGATGAGAAGCGTGCCTTGAAGAGTCAGCTGGAAGTCAATAATGATGCTATTGTTGCATCTCTTCCTCACCATGATAGCACTCGCCAGATTATTGAGGATCTTTACAGGAAAGATCAGAAAGAGACAAGACAAGGTGGTACAAGGATTGGATCTTATGTTGCAGATTTACAAGGGCTCAAAACAACTTTTCGGGATTGGAAATCAAAATACCTGTGTTTACTTTTAGACCGCGACTACCTATTACAGGTTGCGGGAGAATATGTTGAGCGATTGAGGGAAAGGGAGGATGAGGTTACTAAGTTCAATAGAGGGCTTAGTGTTACTCAGGGTACATTAGAACACACCTATATTGCTCTTCAGGAAGCAAGAAATCAGATTGTTGTCACTAGCTAGTACAGGGAACATGACGACAGGGAAAGGTCTGAATTCTTTTAGGAGGTGATTCAGGAACTCGATAGCATACAAAAGACCTGTGACTTGGATAGCTGTCCTAAAAGATCTTTGGATCATCCATAGTTTCTTTATGAGTTAGGTAACTTTCAGGTGATTGACAATTCATTTTTTGAAATGGGTGTTGAATTGACTTTTGATAATCCCCTCTTTGAGATAGACGAGGTAGGTATTCCCTATCCCCATGATGAGGATGAGGCTGATTACAAAATTTGGGACCTAGGGTCAGTTATTAGAGGTGAGTCTTGATTACCAGGTTAGAGTAGCGGGATGAGCTCAGTTGCTGAGCAGTGTGGTTTTTACACCAGCAGTCCAGGATGGGCAGTTATGTCTTGTGGCATGATGGGTGATATGCCTTTCCTTGCACCTCCTCTTGTTGATGGTGAGATGTCTCGTGTTGGAGAGCATCCCTTTGATCATTCCTCTTTCCACACAGCCGCGACTCCTCTACATTATCAGACGGATTCATCCAGTGCTTATGGTAATTCTATCACCACATATTTGAGGCATGATGATGATGATCCAATAGAAATTATTCAGTATGGGGTTATCGAGCTTGGTATGATGATTATGCTTGTTGGGGTGAATTTTTCACACCAGGGTTTACACTATATGACTTCAGGTATTGAGAGACAGTTATGGAATCCTTATGCTAATTCAGGAAGTCCAGTAGAGTTGGTTAGTGCATCGCATGTTGGCCACATTATATGGGATGCATTTGGTTTTCCATTCAGCCCACCTACAGAGAACTTTCTTTCCCAATTACTGCAGAGGTGTGGGGTGAGTGATTGGTTTGGTACACTTCCGTTCTTACAGGTGAAAGCCTTGTCTGACAGTTTGGGTACCTTGCCTCTTCAGTACAGTTTCCAGTTTGGGTGACAGATCAGAGGGGCAGTGTTATGGCAGCTGGACATTTATGGGGATTCACTCAGTACGGGCATAGGGAATCAGGATATTTCAGCCTACTGGGGAGATGGGTGACCCTTTTGCTTATGGGATCCAGTGGGGACGTACTTGCAGTTGGTATTTATTCAGGGAGTCAATTGGTGTGAGGTTTGGTTTCCCCTACATCTAACTGTAGAGGTGCTGGTGATCTCAGTTGGAGTGAGGTTCTTAGTTTGGTCGAGGACTTTCTCACAGATGATGGCGACATAGGGCAGAATGGTACGACTGATCCTGCAGTGATTTGGGATCCTGGAATTAGACTGGTTTTTGTTTGGTTGTTGTGTGAATGGCTTCACAGGTTAGGGAATAACATTTGTTTCAGTTTCACATGACAGATTGGTGGAGCAGCTTCCCTGAGGTTGGTTTGGGATCCAGGTATTGTGATCACAGCATGCAAATACCGATTTCTTGAGGCCAAGCAATCTCCGGGAAGGGATGATTTGTAATGTCCCATTTTTGGGGCATATTATTTTGTGCCTTATAGTTATCCTTTTCATCATGGTCTGGTGGGATAACCGGTGTTTGGCAGGTGATCAGAGGGATGTTTGGCCTAGGTGTTTTCAGTTTCAGGCCAATCGAATCAATTTCCACAGGGCTTCTAGGGTGCTTACTATTTATAGTAAGTTTCTAGAACTTAATTTTCTGGCATTTTAGTAGTGAACTTGGAGCATCTCGTCGAGAGATTTCCTACAAGCCATCACACATCTTCATTTGAGTTTGTTTGGCCCTCCGTTTTAATGCCAGAAGATTCCTTGCTTTATTTTATTATGTCACTTTATAACCCAACGGTTATATTTTTTTTTAAAGTGACTTTAAGTGGAATATGAAGAGAGAAAGTGGGGAAATTGAAGAATCACAGCTGGAACTTTAAAAGAAGACTTGGAGTCTCATTGTGCATGCTTAGTTTTATGAATTTATTTTCTCTTGGAGAATCCAGAGAGCTTCAGATTTCGGTTCTGAAACCTGAGGACAGAAACCTTCAGGCTTTCTCTGTGGATTAGAGGGAAACCTAGTTCATCTCTAGTACAGATTCACAATAGAGTTTGTCATTGTATTCATGGTTTCTTTTATGTTATTTGATATCCAGTTGCATATTGTAGTTCATATTTGGATTGTTGAAAATCCCCTTGTTGTTGTATTGTTGTTGTATGATGCAATACTAGTTGTTGAGGGTTTCACTGGAATATATTGTTGGTTTATTACTATTGAATCAATGGTTTACTGCATGCATTTGAATGTTTTATCTGCATGAATGTGTTTATTTAAATGTTCTAAGATATTATTGAGGGTTTTCGAAAAAATCTTGGTTTGGGACATTTCAAAGAGTGTCCCTTTGGTTGTTGTGATTGCCATGTTGGAAGCTACAATTGAAATAATTGTTATATTGTCATTGATGACAAACCTTAACTAGTAAGACAGTTACTATCTAGTAAAGTGCCATACCATTTGATTGATGAAGAAGATTTGAAAAGAGGAGATAACAAGAAGACCTAGTGAAATGGTGGAGTTCTGAGAAACTACAATGGGTACTTGATGAGTTGGAAAATTGACAAGATAATATATTATTTATCTTTAACACTAAGTGAAGAATGGAAGACTAAAAGCTTAGTCTTGACCGAGAAAAAGAGCAGAAGAATAAGGAACTTAATTTTATGTCGAGTGTTGCAAGTGTTGACCGAGTGCCAGTAAATGTCAAATTACATAGTGTCGACCGAGCATCAGTATTTACCAAGTTATCTAGTGATGACCGAGTGTCAGTATTTTACAGTTTGAGAAAGAATTGAGATCCCAGCCGACATAGTTGAATTCTTGGGATATGTTTAAAGTGTATTGGAGATAAGGATGAATGTCGTGGAGCATTTAATGAGCATTTAACATATGTTTAACTATTTCTATGTATGGATTCAAGAAGGAGTTTTGAGAAGTATCTAGAAAGTAGAAGGAGAATGAAATGTTGGAAGGATTCATTGTATCTAACCAAACCCTAAGATCTACGGTGATGATTAAGTAACAAAAGATATAACTACCTGATTATAGAGGTGTAAGATTAACCTAATTGTAGGTTATGGGTAAGAGGTTGATTCAGTTGATTGGCTAGTCTAAGCAAAAGGCTGAGAAGGCTAAGAAGAGTAGTAAAGAATTGTGAAGTGATGATTGCTTGATGGATTTCCAAGCAGTTCAGAGAGATGGAGATGATAATGGAGGCCAGTCAGTGAATTAGCATTTGAGCGAAAGTGGATCTGTATTTGCAAAGTGAGTTGTATGTTACAGATCAAAATTGTTGTTACTTTCTAACCATTGTATCAGTCAAAATCCTTTAATAAAGGTTGACCTAACAGTCATTTTGTAAATCCTTTAATCAAGGTGACATTCTAATGGAATGATCTAAGTCCTCTAACAAGGCTCATGTTTAACATGGTGGTTAAATCCTTTAAAAGGGTCACACCTAACAATGTGTATTATAACCTTTAACAGGGTTGGCTCCTCACATAGCTCACTTCAGAAGAGTGAAATATTGGTAGCATGTTACTGGTGGTTTTTCCCATATTGGTTTTCCACATTAAATCTCGGTGTCATACTTATGTGAGTGTTATTTGATGTGTTTATTGTTAAGAGATTTATATTATGCAAGTTGATTACTTTAGGATAGTAGACTGCAAGTTTATGTTATTAATTATATGTTATAGAGTTCGAGTGGATTGTTGAGTAGATGTGAGTTGGTTAAAGTGTTTAAAGTTAAATTGGTACATCTGGACCTGAGGATAATTAATTCACCCCCCCCCCCTCTTAGTTATTCTGAATCATTCTAACAATAGGTATCAGAGCATTGTTGTGCTTGTAAGGAAAAGTTTGAAGGTACTTGAAGCTGAATATCAAGATTATAAAAAGGAGGTACCAAGGCTGAATAAGGAGAACTTCCCTGCATGGAAAAGTTTGATGAAGCTACACCTAGCTGGAACTGGAGAAGTAGAAAATACTATGTAGAACATGACTACATAATTGTGCCTACAACATCGTTGAAAACTCAACATATGAAGGAAAATCAAGAACACAATCAAGCAATGTTGGAGATTGCATCAGCCCTAAGTTATCCTGAATTTGAAGACATAAAAGATTGTACTACTACAAAATAAATGTGGGACACACTGGCAGCTATCTATGGTGGAGATACAAATTTACTAAGAGCCAAATTTGAAAGCTTGAGAGGTAAGTTTGATGAACTAAGAATGTTAGAAGGTGAAACTATTGTTCAATATTGTAGCCGAGGTAAGGAGGTTGTGAATGCTATTAGAGGAGCTAATGGAACTATTGATGATGATATAGTTATTAGCAAGGTATTGAGAACCCTACTTCCTATTTATGCTATTAGAGTTTCTGTAATACAAGAACTGAGATGTACCATGGCAACAACTTAACTCTACAAGGTTTAGTTGGTAGACTTACTGCTTTTGAGTTACCAAATTTTGATAATTTCACTCCTCACAATGTTGATTATGCATTCAAATCACAATTGACTCTTCATAAATCTAAGAAAGGAAAATAAAGATGTGTGAATAGTGATAGACACACTTCTGATGATGATCTTGATGAACTTGAGGCACCTATAACTAGAATAATACCAAGAGGAAAAGGAAAATTCAAAGGTAAACTTCCTATAATATGTTTTTCATGTAACAAAGTTGGCCATATTGCAGTAAGATGCCCAGACAGGAATGACAATGATGAAAGAAGAGAAAGCAAGTACAAAGACAAAAGGGATGACATAGATTACATAAGGTACAAGCACTATAAGGACAAAGGTAAGAGATCCTTCTATATTGCTGAAGAAGAAACTGATAGTGAATCTGGTAAATCTGATGACCATGATATAGAGGTTGTTTATGTTGCTACGAAAGATGATTTTGATGAAGATGAGAAAACTGCATTTATTTCACATACAAGTAAAGGTGATAGATGGATAATTAATAGTGGTTGCTCACATCATATGACTGGTGATAAAAGTAAGTTTGAAATCTTAAATCATTACAAAGGTGGTAGTGTTAAGTTCGGCAATGATACACCATGCCTTTTGAAAGGAAAAGGATCAATAAAATTGACTGATAAGATCAGATGTGACAATGCTTATTGGGTTGATGGACTTAACTGTAACTTGTTGAGAGTTGCATAGTTGAACACTTTTGTACACCGAGTTGAATTCCATCACAAAAAGGCTAAAATATTTGATGTTATTGGTGAACTAATTGGAAGTGGAGAACATATAAAAGGTAATTTACATTCTATCCAGATCTATCTGATGAGACATGTTTGTTTGCATAATATGATGATGTATGGTTATGGAATAAAAGGTTGTGTCATGTGAACTTTGATAATTTGGTAAACATTAGTAAGATGAAAAGAGTAAGAGGGTTACAAAGATTAAAGAAACCTGATAATGTGATGTGCAAGCAATATCAATTGGGCAAAATAACAAAGTCTAGTTTCAAGAGAAAAACCTATACTTATGATGATATTCTAGAATTGGTTCATATTGACCTCTATGGACCTATTGGTGTGCAAATCTACCATGGTGATAAATATTTCATTCTATTTGTTGATGATTACTCTAGAATGATGACTGCGATGTTTCTCAAATAAAAATATGATTCCTTTCAGTTGTTTAAGTGGTATTTAGCAAAAGTTGAAAAAGGGACAGGTAAGAGCTTGAGATGTCTGAGATTTGACAGAGGAGGAGAGTTTATATCTAATGAGTTTAACTTATTCTTCAATGATAGAGGAATCAAAAGACAGGTGTCTTCTCCAAGGACTCCCCCACAGAATTGCATAGCTTAAATAAGGAATAAATCAATCATGGATTATGCTATAACACTGATGATAGAGAAAAATATTGCACAAAAATATTTGAGAGAAGCTATAAGCACAACAATCTATACCTTAAACTGAGTGCAAGTAAAGAAAGGTACAAACATTACACCTTATGAGTTATGGTATGGTTATGCACCTAAAGGAAAATACTTTAAAGTCTTTGGAAGGAAATGTCATATACTGAAGGACAATAGGAATGGAAAACTTGATACTAAAAGTGATGAAGGCATATTCCTAGGTTATTCCACTGAGAGAAAAGCGTGTAAGTGTTTTAATTATAACACTAACAAAGTTGTGGAAAGTGAAAATGTTAGAATTGATGAATATGCAGAAAAAGAATGAAGTTGAATGCAAGAAAGAACCTAAAGATTAAACAGATCTTTCGTATACATGAATGAAGGAGAGCCCAACAGTTTAACTAAACCAGAGAAAAAAGCTACCAAGCAATAGAATGATATTGTCAAGCAACAACAAGAATCTGATGAGTCACAGAAAGAAGTTGTCGAGCATCAGGAGGTAACTATCGAGCAATCAGAAGAGGAAGCAAAGACACAAAATGAACCTGAAGTGAATTTTCTAGATGAATCTGAAGAAAAAAAACAAGAAGAAAGGAGACCAAAGCCTACATTAGCAAAATATGTAAGGAGACATCATAAACCAGATCAAATCATTGGAGAAAAAGATTCGAAGGTCAAGAAAAGAAGCAAGTTGAAAAATCAGACATTTTTATTATGTGAATTTAAGTCTAAATCAGTGAAATATGCTTTGGATAATGAAGATTGGATACAGGCCATGAATGAAGAAATTGAGCAAATAGAGAAGAACAAAACCTAGACACTAGTACCTAGACCAAAGGACAAGAATGTTATTGGAACCAAGAGGGTATTTAGAAATAAGTTGAATGAGCACGAAGAAGTCACAAGAAACAAGGCTAGACTGGTTTGCAAAGGATTGCACAAGAAGAGGGCATTGACTATGGTGAGACATTCGCCCCAGTTGCTATATTGGAAGGAGTTAGAACTCTACTTGCATATGCAACTTATAAAGGATACAAAGTGTATAAGATGGATGTTGAATCAACATTTCTGAATGGAATACTGGAAGAAGAGGTACACACTGAACAAGTTGAAGGATTTTTTGATTCAAGCAAGAAGAATATGGTCTACAAGCTACACAAAGCACTATATGGATTGAAGCAAGCCCCCAGAGAATGGTATGAAAGATTACATAATTATTTGGTCAAAATTGGTTTTACAAGGACAAATGACAACGGTAATCTGTACTTAAATACCAAAAAAAGGTAAAGGGATATTGTTAGCTGAAATACTTTTTGATGATATCATATTTGGAGGTCAAGATGCTTTATGCCAAACATTTTCAAATGAGATGCAAACTGAATTTGAGATGTCTATGTTTGGAGAGATTACATTTTTTGTTGGTTTGTAAGTCTATCAGATGAAGAAAGGTATCTAAATTACTCAATCTAAATATATCAAGGAGATACTAAAAATCTTTGGCATGGAGGACTCCAGACCAGTAAGTACACCCATGGCTACTAGACAGAAACTATCAATGACTGATGATACAACTGAAGTAAATCAAACCTTGTATAGGTCAATGATTGGGAAGCTACAATATGTTGTCCACAGTAGACCAGATATTGCATTAGCAGTTGGGATTATTGCAATATTTTCTGCAAATTATAAAGACAATCACCTGATGGCAGTGAAAAGGATACTGAGATATCTGAAAGGAACAAAGGATTATGGATTGTATTATAAGAAGAATGAGAAGTTTGAACTAAAAGTTTATACTAATGCATATTGGGAAGGCAATGTTGATGATAGAAAGAGTAAAAGTGGTGGCGCATTCTTTCTAGGAAAGAGATCAGTCTCTTGGACAAGTAAGAAACATAACTACATTTCTCAATCTATAGCAGAAGCTGAATATGTAGCAATAACAGTTAATTGTTCAAACATAGTGTGGATAAAGCAATTGTTGAAAGTTATGAAGGAAGAAATCACTTAGCCAGTTGTTATTTTTTGTGATAACACAGGTGATATCAATATATCAAAGAATCTGGTGATGCACACTAAGACCAAGCATATTGCTATCAATTATCATTACTTGAGAGAGCTAGTTCAAGATATAGAAGTAAGATTGAAATATGTGAATACAAAGGAGCAGTTAGTAGATATATTTACTAAAGCATTACCTAAGGATGCACATGAGTATCTAAGAGGTAAATTGGGGGTTATTCCCCTAGCTGAGGCTAACTAGATCAAATGAAGTGATTGCATCAAATGTATTACCCAGAATATCTGACAAATTGATGCAAAGGAGGTCACACTTTAGGATTTGCCTAAAATTGTGAAGAGTAATGCACAAGATGTTGATCAGTCATAAGCAAGATGATAGAGGGAGCATTTAGTTCAGAAACCTGACACAGAGATATCTACATGGTGAATATGAATGAGTTTGGCATTATTTTCAAAGAGGGAGATATTAAGTAGAAGAAAAAGATGGAGATATTAAGTTACATAGATAAGACTATGAGGGAGATAATCTAAAGAGAGAAATATATCCAAGAGGGAGCTGATATTTGCATTGGAGAGAATCAAAATGAAGCTAAGGAAATTAATGAAAATATGTTAATATAACATAATTTTTGGATTGTTTGGTAACTATACATGTTGTGTTGTTTGCATGTGGTGTTTGCCATCAATGCCAAAGAGCGAGATTGTTGGAAGCTACAATTGAAACAATTGTTATATTGTCATTGATGAGAGACCTTAACTGGTAAGATAGTTGCTATCTAGTAAAGTGCCATATCATTTGATTAATGAAGAAGATTTGAAAAGAGGAGATAACAAGAAAACCTAGTGAAATGGTGGAGTTATGAGAAACTACAATGGGTACTTGATGAGTTGGAAAATTGACAATATGATGTGTTGTTTATCTTTAACAATAAGTGAAGAATGGAAGATTAAAAGCTTAGTCTTGAATGAGAAAAAGAGCATAATATTAAGGAACTTAAGTTTATGCTGAGTGATACGAGTGTTGACTAAGTGCCAGTAAATGTTGAGTTACATAGTGTCAACCGAGCATCAATATTTACTGAGTTATCTAGTGATGATTGAGCGAAAGAACACAATGATGACCGAGTGTCAGTATTTTATAGTTTGAGAAAGAATTGAGGTCCCAGCTGACATAGTTGAATTCTTGGGATGTGTAAAGTGTATTAGAGATAAGGATGAACGTTGTGGAGAATTTAATGAGCATTTAATATATGTTTAACCATTTCTATGTATGGATTCAAGAAGGAGTTTTGAGAAGTATCTAGAAAGTAGAAGGAGAACGAAATGTTGGAAGGATTCGTTGGATCTGACCAAACCCTAAGATCTATGATGATGATTAAGCGGAAAAATATCTAGCTACTTGATTGGAGAGGTATAAGATTAACCTAATTGCAAGTTATGGGTAAGAGGTTGATTCAGTTGATTGGCTAATCTAAGTAGAAGGCTGAGAAGGCTGAGAAGAGTAGTAAAGAACTATGAAGTGATGATTACTTGACAGATTTCCAAGCATATCAGAGAGATGGAGATGATAATGGAGGTCAGTCAGTGAATTAGCATTTGACTGAAAGTGGATCTGTATATGCAAAGTGAGTTGTATGTTTCAAATCAAAATTGTTGTTACTTTCTAACCATTGTATCAGTTAAAATCCTTTAATCAAGGTTGACCTAATGGTCATTTTGTAAATCCTTTAATCAAGGTGAAATTCTAATGGAATGATATAAGTCCTCTAACAAGGCTCACTTTTAACATGGTGATTAAATCCTTTAATAGGGTCACACCTAATAGTGTGTATTGTAACCTTTAATAGGGTTGGCTCCTCACAATGCTCACTTCGGAAGAGTGAAATATTGGTAGCATGTTACTGGTGGTTTTTCCCATATTGGGTTTCCACGTCAAATCCTGGTGTCATACTTGTGTGAATTTTCTTTGATGTGTTTATTGTTAAGAACTTTATAGTCTCCAAGTTGATTACTTTAGGACATTGGACTCCAAGTTTATGTTATTAATCATATGCTATAGAGATCGAGTGGATTGTTGAGTAGATCTGAGTTGGTTAAAGTGTTTAAAGTTTAAATAGTACATCTGGACCTGAGGATAAGTGATTCACCCCCTCTCTCAGTTATTCTGAACCATTCTAACATGCAAATACTACCTCTCCACTACACCTCTAAGTGTCTCCCATTGGTCCCCTCAATATAACACCTACTCCTCCTCACTACTAGTTTAGTCCCCTAAAGGGCTTGTTTTCTCCCCTGGAGCTAGCCCTAGTTGTCCCTAGAGTTATGGGGGTCGGACAACAATAAAAAATAAAACTAGGAATGATAAGGTTTATGTGGGGGTGGACTCAAAAGTGGGTTGGCCATCCCAACATCAAACAAGATAGAAGGAAGTAGCAAGAGATATTGCAGTAGAAGGAAAAATACCTTTAAGTCCTCTACGAAACACCATAAATGAAATTTATTTCTTAGAATATGAGATTTTTGAATAGCTCTCAAAAATAGAACCCTCTCAATAATTGTATCCTTGAGAATAATATTGATATACTCCTAATCCAAGAAGTTAAAATGAATCAAGATACCTTCCAATGTATGGCTAACTATATTTGGCATGTAGTCAATTTCCTTCTAAGAGATGCACAAGGTGCCTTTGGTGGTGTCATTGCTATGTGGGACCCAATGCTTATTTATGGTTCTCTCCTTTCACTCTTTCTTAACAGTCTAGTTTTTAAGTTTCCTAATAATTATGGAAATGTACAACCTACTTGTAAACCCTAATCAAGCCCAACCATAAGTCCTAGATCTACAAAACTAACCAACATCACATTATTGAAACACTTATCAATGAACATGTAACAATGAAATTAAACAAATATATACCTATGTGAATTGAAGAAACACTTGATTAAATTATTCTTCTATCTTTTAAGATCTTATATGACGGTGGGTTGCTCTCAGATGTTCAAGCACATGTAAAAGAAGTCATTAGAGGAAGGGAGTTTAGTTGATTGATGCAAAATAATGGATATGAAGATGATAGAAAGATGACAATGGTGATAGAAAGGGCTCTCAAAGATCACAAGTTTGGAAGCATGCAAGGCTCATTAAGTCACTGGCTCATTATAAAATACATTAGGATCCAAATGAGAGAAGAAAATGTTGTTTTATAGAAGTCCTCATAGAAATAAATGATAAAAATTGACAGGTGGAAGAATGGATGGCTAGGATTAGAGGGTAGGTAAGGATAATGTGAGAGATAATGAGAATTAAATAAATTAGGAGGTTAATGCAAATGGAGGGATGAGATTAAGTGGTAGGTAGAAGATATTGAATTTTGGTATTACATCACTAGATATATTGAATCTAGACATGTTGGAGTGGAAAATTCAAATAAAGAGACAATTGCCACATGCTTACAAATGTAGAGTTGACCCATGTGAATGGAAATCATTGGTAGTAATTAGAGAAAAAGGATAATGAATTAAATAATAAATAAATAATATTTATTCAATTAATATTGGAAGGGAGATGAGGGTTGATTGTGATGTGGCTGAAGGAAAAAATGAGTGGACTTGGGCATTTTTGGGAGAGCTAGGGGAAACCCTATTTGTCATCTCTTCTGTGTATATTTCTTCTTTTAGCCATGGTGTTTGGGATTTTTCATTATCGTGTAAGCCCAGGGAGAACTAGCCATATGTGTGGTGTGTGGCAAGGGGTTTTTGTGTGTGTTACCCCTTCTTTTCAAAGCCTTTATGCTCATTGGTTATCATAGATTTGTAGCTCCTATTATTTTTTAGCATTTTCTACTTCTTCCTCTTATGTGGTCTTTACCTGGGAGTTGTGTGAGGTTTTTGCAAGGACTTTTATCCCTTGGCTTCTGAGGTCATTGGTTTTTGTTTCTAGGTTTTGTGCTCTGTGTTTGTGCCTTTTCTTTTCCAGATGGGTGAATGGGGTGTTTCCTCAAATTAGATGAGTTCTAACGCTATGAAGGTCTCAGAATTGTCTTCTTCTTTGCATGCAAATACCAAGGAGATTTTAAACAAGAGTTTGATGGGTGAAGGTTCTTCCTTGAAAGGGATTCCTAGAATAAAAAAAGGTGAATGTTTATTTAGAGAGATTCCAAGAACACCATGTTCTAGTTGTTCAACCCAAAATAGTTTCAGATGATGTCTTGTATTAGAGAGATCATGCCCTTATTTGAAAATTTATGGGTCTCTAACTTTCTTTTCCAATCTTGGAATCCTGGGCATGAAAAGTATGGAACCCTAAGGGAGACATGGAGATTATGTTGGCGACCAATAATTACTTTTTGGTTGTTTCTTATACATGTCAGATAGAAATAGGTCTTTTGAAGGTGACCCTTATTTGTTTAATCAGATTGGGATATTATCAAACCTTATCATGTGGGCTTCAACTTTATGGAAGAGCTTAAATTGAGAGTGCTTGTATGGGTTTGTCTCCTAAGGATTCCACTAGAGTTCTAGAGGGATGATATTCTTCACTCAATTTATTTATTGCTTAGAAAGCCCGTTGGCCTGGCTATGCAAACTCGGAACAAAAAGGTAATTTATTATGCTTGAATTTGTGTTGAAGCTGATTTGAATAACCCATTACCATATTATATGGAAAAATTATCTAGGATCCTCTTCTTGGATTCAACAACTAGATTATGAAATGTTGTCATTTAGATATTGAATTTGTCATGAGTATGGTCACTTACAAAGGAGATGCCCTAGAAATAGGTCATCACCTTCAATAACTAATGGCCCCTCTAAATCTATCCCTAAAATGGATAAAGGAAAGGCTCCTATGTTTAAAGAGTATGTTGATAAGGAGGGGTTCATTCTTATTAAGTCTCACAATAAGGGAAGAGGTCAAAAGAGATCTTGGATGGACAGACAAAATGATGGGATGTTTAATCAGTTTGATATTTTAGATGATTTTGTCCAAGGGGAGGTAATTATAGTTGAATCATCCTTAGGGTCTAAGACATTGGGAGTGACATTAGAAGAGGACAAAGGGAATTCTGATTAATATTTGGCTATCGTGGATAGTCCAGAAGGGAATATGGTTACAAATTTGCCTCCTCAAGCTCTAGAAATCTTAGTGGGACTCGAGCCTTTCTAGAGGGTACTTGTATGATTGCTTTAGCATCTCTTACTACCAAAGGAATCTTAGAATCAAGGAAGAGAAATAGGGCTTATCATACCTTAGGCCTACAGTAGAAACCCTTTAAAAAGGGGTCTCAAGAAAAAACCCTAAAGGAGTGGGTGAAAGACAAATTAGGAGAAAGTAAAGATTATTGGGGATACACTAGTTGTGTTTGGGTTTGTGAAACCCATTGATTCCCACTTTCTCCCAATCCCGTAAATAATTGTCTTGTCATGGAATGTAAGGGGTTTGAACAACATCCCTAGACTAAAGAATGTTCATGATATGATTGCTTCTCACTTTGTTGATATCATTTTTATTCAAGAAACTAAATTATTTTTTGATGGTATGGTGAGTAGAGTTTCTAGATTTTGGTCTTGAGATGCTTGTCGGTGTATTAGGGCACATAGTAGTCTGGGTGGAATGATCTCTTTTAGGATACTAGAAAGGTTGTCCCTCAATTGTATATTTCAGGCTGCTCTTCTCTCTCTATGGTAGCCACCAATTTGGATTTAGGTGAAACATGTCTTTTCACTAATATTTATGCTCCTATTGATCTCTTAGGAAAAAAATAGCTACGAGATCATATTATATTTGTCCACTCTCTGGTG
The DNA here is from genome assembly GCA_018584345.1 of Thuja plicata. Classification (NCBI taxonomy): domain Eukaryota; kingdom Viridiplantae; phylum Streptophyta; class Pinopsida; order Cupressales; family Cupressaceae; genus Thuja; species Thuja plicata. The sequence goes on from MU226606.1 coordinate 4,924,906, forward strand.
TACTTTCTCCCTTGGATTCATATGGTTTGAGATTTCAATGTAGTTTGCACCTTGAAATAAAAAAAGGGAGCATAGCTATATTAGATCCTTCTACCATCCTACTCAAGGATAATATTGTCGTATTACTGATAGGGGGGTGAATTATAAAACTATGATACTTTAAACTTAAAAACTTAACTTTGACTCAGTTCAGTAGGATAAACTACAACAGTAACCAAATCACCAAATATATTCAATAACTTAAACAATAACTTGCATGAATAGTAAATAACATGCACATGAATCATTCAACATACTTGACACCAGATTTAATGAGGAAACCCAATTAGGGAAAAACCTATGTGGGAATTTTCACCCACAACTGAAAATACTCTTCTAAAGTATGCTCGGTTAAAATCTTACCATGTTAGAGATTACAATACACATTTGTTAAATGTGACCCTATTAGAGGATTTACCTCAGACCCATTAAGATATTCACCTTGATAGGAGTGACCTGGTTGGAGGGATTTGAGCACTCTTTTAGAATGTCACCTTTCTCAAGGATTTTACCATAAGACTGTTAAGTCCACTTGATTAAGAGATTTTGTTGTTAGAAAATGCAAATAAGAAACAATATGTAAAATGATCTGTAAAACTTCAACTACCTCTTGCTTGATCAGATCCATTTATGCGCTCTCTAAATAATAGCATCAACACTTCATCAATCTCTTCTCTTAGACTCATATTATCACTTCTTTTCTCTTCACTGCATCACTCGGTAGCACTTCAACACTTCAACTTGCTAGCCATTTGCTCTTTGAATTCATCCTTTAAATAAACTGTGTTTTTTCTTCTTAATCTTCTTGATTAGGTTTTCCTTCAATCATGCTTAGCCATTAGATTACCTTTTTGAACTAATTCAGTGAACTTAAACTCGGTTAGCCGCTTTGGCATCACCTCGAAACTTGCACTTTTCTTGGAAATAAAACCTTCACTTTTACTTCTTAATCTATACCATATATTTCTTCCTTAAATTTTCCTGTGCGTAGATCTTGTAACCAACTTCCTTTTCATTCTTGAAATCCTCTAGATAGTTGTAGAATTGCATTAAATGCATTCTTATCCTTGTTTCTAACATCTGTTATGCTCAACAACTAACTCTTGGTTCGGTGACTAACATGCACTACTCGATGCTTCAATGTCTCGGCGTCCTGACCGACTTTCATAACCCTTTACCTATATTCTCTCTCTTCTCGATAGCTTAAATCTTTCATCTTACTAACCTCAATTTGCTTTACCTACTTGACAAAGTAGAAAACAATTATCTCAAGATGATCTTGCCATTGTCTAAACTTTATCTATTGCCCAATTAAATCAACTTTGATGGATATGGCAATCCAATATGAACCAAAAATCAATTGCTTGACATCAATGAAAAAATAACAACTGGTCTAATTCTTTCTATAATCATGTATACCTCTGATCTCGGTCTTCATCATTATCTTCATCACTTGAGTAACAATCTCCCTCTTTGGCATTGATGACAAAATTGTCAATTGATGATGACAACACTGTTCATCTTCCTTTTACATATCTATTTTGTCTTTACTCCCTTTGAGTTGTTTGATCTTGTTCTCCTTCTGGGTTCATTCTCTCTTAACTTATTTATGCATATTCTTCCTCTTTTTGTTCTTTCAATCAGTCATTCTCCCTTAATCTTTGTATTCGTCAATTATTCATTCTCCCTCTCTGACAACGATGCCAAAGGTTCATACTCCTGAAAAATTATTCAGGCAGTGGATCATACCTAGCATGTACTGATAACTCTGCATATAGAATTACTTTACACAAATTCAGGCAACACCTGAAGTGTGAACGCTAGCATCAAATCACAAAATAGATATTCTATTGAGTCCTATAATTGATGCAGGATACATCTTTCTCTAATGAATATTGGATAGGGGTAGGACCCCTAATTTACCTCAGAGATACTCAAAAGAATCCTCTGGTAGTGGCTTAGTGAATATATTTGCTAATTTCTCCTTTGAGATGACATACTCCAACATCACCTTCTTGTCTTGAACTTGCTCTCTCAAGTAATGATACTTTATAGATATGTGATTGGTCTTGGAATGCATTACCAGATTCTTTTATATATTTATAGAACTTGTGTTATCACAAAATATAGTAACTAGATTGGTAATCTCCTCTTGCATACCTTCTAGTAGTTATTTGATCCATACAATGTTTGCACAATTCATAACTGCAACAATATATTTAGCCTCAATAGTTGACTATGATATACAACTTTGCTTCTTACTCACCCATGTAACTAGTCTTTATCCTAAAAAGAAAGCTCCTCCATTTGTACTTTTTTCTATCATCAATGTTTCTGACCCAATCAGCATCAGTGTACATTATTAACTCAAAAGTTCCTCCTTTCTTGTATAGTAGACCAAAGTCATCGGTTCCTTTCATATATCTAAATATCCTTTTCACTACAAACACATGTGAATCCTTCAAATTGGTAGAAAATATAGCAACAATACCAACTGCATGAGCTATATTGGGTCTTCTATGAACACAATATTATAGCTTACCAATCATTGATCGGTAGAGTGTCTCATTTACTTGCTTTGACTAATCTTCCTTTGATAGATTGAAACTAGTGATCATCGGTGTTCCAACCGGTCTTGATTCTTCCATCCCAAAAGTCTTTAGGATCTCTTTGATGGTTTTTGATTGTGTAAAGTAGATCCTATCTTTTACTTGTTGAATCTGTAGTCCAAGAAAGAATTTAATATCTCCTATTATGGACATCTCAAATTCCTTTCTCATTTATTTAGCAAAAGATTTGCATAATGTGTCATTGCCTCCAAAAATAATATCATCAACAAATATCTCAATAATCAAAATCTTATTAGTACTATCACATTTTAGATAAACATTACTACTATCACTAGTTCTTTAAAATCCAATCTTGATTAGATATGCATGTAATATTTCATACCAAGCTCGGGGTGCTTGTTTCAAATCATATAGTGCCTTGTGCAATTTGCATACCATGTCCTTGTTAGTATTCTCAACAAATCCTTCAAGTTGTTCTATATAAACTTCTTCTTCAAGAATACCATTAAGAAATGCAGACTTAACATCCATCTAATAGACTTTAAATCCTTTGTAAGATGCATATGCTAGTAGAATTTTAACTCCTAATCTAGCAACAGGTGCAAAATCTTCACCATAGTCAGTTCCTTCTTCTTGTGCATATCCCTTGCAAACTAGTCTTTCTTTGTTTCTCACTACATCTCCATGTTCATTCAATTTATTTATAAAAATCCATTTAGTACCAATAACATTTTTATCTTTAGGTCTCGGTACTAAAGTCCATGTGTTATTCTTCACAATTGGATCTAACTCTTCTTTCATTTCTTTAACCCAGTCTTCATTTTCCAATGCATCTTTAACTCTTCTTGGTTCTAATTCATAAATTAAGCACGTTTTGTCTCTTACATTACTTCTTGTCATAATTCCTACATATTTATCTCCTATTATCTTACTCGGTGAGTGGTGTCTCCTTACATACTTGGATAGAACAGGCTCGGTAGTCAGTGGAACTTCATTTCCATCATTCGGTGGTAGTTCTCTACATTCAACTTCCTCCTCGGTTTGTGCATTCAATAAGGTGTCAGGAACATCTGGTTGAACATATACAAATCTTTGATAATCTTCAGGTTCCTTCTTGTTATCCTCATCATTTCTCTCTTCAAATTCATCAATACTAACATTTGCACTTTCCACAATTTTGTTAGTATATTTGTTTAGACATTTGTAAGCTTTGTTCTTTGTAGAATATCCTAATAATATTCTCTCATCTCCTTTAGAATCAAACTTACCATCTCTAGAATATTTAAGAATATAACATCTACTTCCAAATACTTTGAAATAAATCACATTAGGTTTGTGATCATACCAAATCTCATAAGGTGTCTTGTATGTACCTTTCTTCAATTATAATCGGTTAAGTGTATAAGCAATAGTGCTTACTGCTTCTCTCCAATAAATTTGAGAATACCCTTCTCAATCATTAGTGTTCCCACACAATCCATAATGGATCTATTTCTCCTTTCAACTATATCATTCCGTTGTGGTGTCATCAGTGCAGACATTTGTCTCTTTATTCCATGATCATTGCAGAAGAGTGTAAACTCATCAAAAATAAACTCTCCTCCTCTGTCAGATATCAGACACTTCAGTTTTCTTACACTCTCCTTTTCAACTCTTATCTTGGAACACTTAAACATATGGAAAGCTTTAGATTTCTCTTTTAAAAACACGACAGACATCATTCTAGAATAATCATCAACAAACAGAATGAAATATCTATCACCATAGTAGCTTTGTGTTCTCATCAGTCCACACAGGTCCGTGTGCACTAAGTCCAAAATTCCTTGTGTAACATAAGAATTACTTGTAAAAATCAACTTAGTCATTTTTCCAACTTGATATTCCTTGCACATGACATTCTTAGGTTTATCTAATCTTGGTAGACCTCTTACTCTATTATTTTTGCTCACTTTAATTAGATTTTCAAAATTTACATGACACAACCTCTTGTGCCATAACCATGCATCTTCAACTTTAGCATACAAACAAATCTCAATAGATGTATCAAGGTAAAATAGGTTACCTTTAGATTTTTCTCCAGTAGAAATCATACTTCCTTTTTGATCAAATACTTTTACCTTCCCATTCTAAAATTCTAGTCGATGACCTGAATTGTTTATCTATTCCACACTCAACAAATTGTACTTTAATCCTTCAACCTAATATACATAATCACATCTTGTATTATTTAACAGAATTATAGAACCTTTACCTTTCATAGGATATGGAGCATCATTACCAAATCTAACATATCCTCCATTATGTTCTTCCATAGTAATAAACTTAAGTGTATCACCAGTCATGTGGTGTGAAAACCCACTATCTATAATCCAGGTATCTTTTTTGCTTACATGTGATATTAGGGATTTTTCCTCTTGATTTTCTTCATCAGAATTGTCCTTTATGGAAACATATACAACTTCTTCTTTGACATCACCATCTGTGTCATCATCAGTTAGCCCTTCATTAGCAATATGACATGACTTCTTACCTTTATTTTTGTTATCTCAGAATCTCTTGAATCTATTTTCTCTTTTGTTCTCATCTCGGTTGTCTTTCTTCTGATCACAGTCATTATCAGGGCATCTAGAAGCAATATGTCCAATCATGTTATATTTAAAAAATTTCAAGGACACCTTACCTCAGTACTTGCCTTTACCTCTATGTAGTCTTCTAGCTAGTAGAGCATCAAATTCTCTCTCATTTACTTCATCTTCAGCATATAGTTCTTCTAACTCACTCTTGCAGCTATATAATATTTCACTAGCACTACTTGCATAACCATCACATGGTCTAGACTCCCTAGAAATTCCAATCTTTAAAGATGATTTAAATGCAGTCTCAATCCTAACAGTAGCAGGTAAACTATTATCAAAATCATTAAGCTCAAAAGCAATCAACTTACTGAAAGTAGCATCTAGTGAAACATTCATCTGAGGAATAGATCTTAGTTCTTGAATTGCAGACACTCGAATGAGATACATAGGTGACACTATCCTCAACAATTTTATTGTCGTGTCTTCTTCAGTTATTTTTCCTCCAGCACCTCTAATATAATTCATAGTTTCCTTTAGTCTAGTGTTGTATAGTGTAACATTTTCACCTTTTTTCATTCTCATAGAATCAAATTTCCCTCTTAAGCTCTCATCTTTTGCCTTCATAACATGTCGAACTACACCGTGTATCAATTTAATCCTATCCCACATCTACTTTGGTGTATCACATCCTATAATGTCATTGAACTGGAGATTGATGAGTGTCGATGATATATCAATCATTGCGTGTGTGTGGTCTTGTTTTCTCTTATCACCTCAACTGTCAAAGGACCAGTATTTGGTGGAGTATACTTGTTGTCAACAAAATATACTGCATAATCTCCAATACCATATAGGTGCAACCTCATTTGGTTTTTCTGTGTAGAGAAGTTATCCTTATTCAACTTAGGTGCCTCCCTCTTATACATCTTTAGAACTTTAACTCGAGTATTTTAAACTTATCTCTTGGAGCACTTAACTCTAATACCAATTTTTGAATTTCTAAGAGGGAGGGTGATTCAAAAAACTATGATACTTTAAACTTAAAAACTTAACTCTGATTCAACTCGGTAAGATAAACTACAACAACAACTGAATCATCAAATATCATCAATAACTTAACAATAACTTGCATAAATAGTAAATAACATGCACATGAATCATTAAACACATTTGACACAAGATTTAATGAGGAAACCCACTTTGGGAAAAACCTCTGTGGGAATTGTCACCCACAAATGAAAATACTCTTCTGAAGTATGCTCGGTTAAAAGCTTATCCTGTTAAAGATTACAATACACATTTGTTAAATGTGACCCTATTAGGATATTTTCCTCAAACTTGTTAAGATATTCACCCTATTAGGAGTGGCCTAGTTAGAGGGCTTTGAACACTCTTTTAGAATGTCACTTTTCTCAAGGATTTTACAATAATAATGTTAAGTCCACTGGGTTAAGAGATTTTGTTGTTACAAATGCAAATAAGCAACAATATGAAAAATGATATGTAAAACTGCAACTACCTCTTGCTTAATCAGATCCCTTTATGCGCTCTCTGAATACTAGCATCAACACTTAATCAATATCTTCTCTTAGACTTATATTATCACTTCTTTCTCTTCATTACATCACTCGATAACACTTCAACACTTCAACTTTCCAGCCATTTGTTCTTCGAATTGATCCTTTAAATAGACTTTGTTTTTGCCTCTTAATCTGGTTGATTAGGTTTTCCTTCAATCACGCTCAGCTGTTAGATTATCTTTTTGAACTAATTCAATAAACTTGAAACTTGGTTAGCCACTTTGGCATCACCTCGGAACTTGCACCTTTCTTGGAAATAAAACCTTCACTCTTGCTACTTAATCTATACCATAGATTTCTTCCTTGAATTTTTCTGCGTGTAGATCTTGTAACCAACTTCCTTTTCATTCTTGGAATCATCCAGATCATTGTAGCATTGCATTAAATGCATTCTTATCCTATTTTATAATATATGTTATGCTTGACAACTAACTCTCAATTCGGTGACTAACATGCAATGCTCGGTGCTTCAATGTCTCTGTGTCGTAACCAACTTTCATAACCCTTTACCTATAGACTCTCTTTGCTGGGTATCTTAATTCTTTAGTCCCTCAATCTGCTTTACTGAATTGATAAAGTAGAAACCAATTATCTCAAGATGATCTTGTCATTGTCTCATCTTTATCTATTGCCTAATTAAATCAACTCCGAAAGATATGGCAATTCAATATGAACCAGAAATTAATTGCTCTGACATCAATGACAAAATAACAACTAATCTAATTATTTATACAATCACGTATACCTATGATCTTGGTCTTCATTAGTTGAGTAACAAATATAGATCTCTTGAATGTGATTTTATGAAACCAAACAATACCAACTACACTTGGAACGACATGAGAAGTGGAGTGGAGGCAATTTTAGAGAGACTTGATAGATATTTGGTGTCTTTCTTTTGGCTGGTAGATAGATGGAATACAAACTTAGATTTTAGATTTGACAGGTTTAGATCACTGGCTGATCAAACTATCATTGGTTTCTTCTATACCTTCAAAGAATCCTTCTTTCAAGTTCCAACTCATGTGGATATGTGATCTTTCTCTCTAGTATTTAGTGGCTAATTGTTTTTGATTAAGGTAAAAACAGGTTTTGAAAGGACCCCAAAACCTTTTACAATATATTACTAGAGATAATCATCTTAAGCCCATACAAACATAGATAGCCTGCTATGAACAAAAATTAGGACCCCAACGAACACCCAAAACCCAAAAAAAAGGAAAACAAAAAACTGCGAAAAAAATGCACAGTTTCCAACATAGTTTCCAGCACAATTTCCAGCAAAGTTTCCAGAATAGATAAAAAACTATGTCATACTTTCATAGGCTTCCTTAGCCTCTTTCTAAATTTCTTCCATTTTGTCAATGGACTCCTTTAGCACTTTCATCTCTTTTGGAATCTCTGGAACTTTCCATTTAATGCCACTTTGGGTTCTAGTCCCTGGGCCTGAGCTCCCTGCTTTCTCATCTATAGTAATTGTGGTATTTTCCAGTAGACTACTCTCTAGGTAAGCATATAACGCTTTGAGGTTTTGAACAAAAACTTGAAGCCCTACGTTACTATGCTTGAGAATGATACTTATCATGTGCCCGTTGTGGCTGATTTGAAGTGGCTAATTGTTGGTATGAAGGGAAATTCTCCTATGGTCAGGATATGTATAATTTTATCAAAAGGCTATAATATGTGAAGTATAAGCTCAAGAAATAGAGAAAACAATGTTTTGGATACTTTAATTTCAATAAAATGGAAATACAGACTCAACTTGATTCTATCACCTACTTGAACAGTGATTAGGGGCTTACCCTTGACTTAAGCAATGAGTATTTAATGGTAGTTTAGGAGTTGGAGGAGTGGGATCTTCATGAAGAAACCTTCTAGAAGCAAAAATCTAGAATGGACTGGTTACAAAAAGAAGATAGGAACACTATTTTTCATAATTTGATCAGAGCTCGAAGAAATGGAAATCTCATTGCATCTCTGGTTTCTTCAAAAGGTGTTCAACTCTCTACAATGGGTGAGATCTCTTAGGGAGCCCTTTAGTACTTTTCTACCTTGTTTACTGAAGACTCTCACCCTACTAGAGAAGATGAATATTTTATTCTAGATTACATTCCCTCATTGGTTTGCAATGAAATGAATGTGGCCCTCATTCACCCTATCTCGTTATAGGAAGTGGAAGATGTTATTTTTTATATGAAAAGGGCAAAGCCCTAGGCCTTGACGACTTCTCGGTTGAATTTTTTTAGGAGTTGTAGAAAATTATTAAGCTTGATCTTTTTGAGGTGGTTCAAGAGTAACACAAAAATAAGCAAATGTTAAGAGCTCTGAATGTTGCTTTTATAACTCTTATTCCTAAAAAAGAAAGTGTGAATAGATCATATTAGTTTAGACCCATTTCTCTCTATAATGTGGTTTATAAGATTATAACTCAACTTATTTCTGAAAGACTCAAGTTGTGCCTCAAATATTTAATTTATAATGAGAGGGGTGGATTTATTGTTGGAAGGAAAATTCTTTATGGGATAGTGATTGTTGCGGAGACTATTCACTCTATGGTGACTGCTAAAGAGAAGGTCATGTTCATTAAGTTGGACATGTAAAAGGCTTATGACAAAGTTAAGTGGGTTTTTTTGTAGAAAATCCTTTTGGTGTTTGGATTTGTGGAGAATGGTTTGGTTGGGTCATGAGTTGTGTATCTTCTACCTCCTTTTCTATTCTAGTTAATGGAGACCCTTCCAAGTTGTTTACTGCTTCTAAGGGTCTTCGGTAAGGGGATCCTCTTTCTCCTTATCTTTTCATCATCATGGTTGAGGGGCTTGGAGTATTTATCAAGGCCATAAGCTAAGGTATGATTTAGGTTTAGAGTTGGGTCAATATCCTTCCTCCCTATTCTCATCTCCAATTTGTTGATAACACTTCTCTAATGGGTAGATCGAGAATCAATGAAGTTGTTAATTTTAGGAAGAACTTGACAATTACTCGGCTACACTAGGGTGGATAATTAATGAGGCTAAGTCTTCTATTTTTTATTTAATACTCCTTGATTTATTCAAAATAGGATTGCTCAAATTATCAGATTTCAAAATGATTCTCTCCCTCTAGTTTATCTTGGGATTCCCCTTGGTGTGAGATCTTAGCTTAGAGATTTTTGGTAGGAGATTCTATATAAATTATGAAAGAGAGTTAGTCATTGGACATATATATGCCTTTCGTTTTTTGGAAGGTTGTCTCTTATAAAGTCGATGGTGCAAGCTCTTCCCATTTGTAGGTTCTTCATGCAAATTTCCCCCTCTATCTTTGTAAAGGAGTTTGATGCTCTCTCTCACGAGTTTCTTTGGTCAAAAATTTTATCTCTTCAAAATGGAGCTGGGTTAGATGGGAATTAATTTATAGACTAAAGCAAGAAGGGGGTCTTGGTCTTTGGCCTAGAAGTATGATTAGATAGGTGTTATCTGCTAAGCTATATTGGAGATGGTGTACTTGTCAAGATCAATATTGTGCTAAAATCCTTACCCATAAGTACCTCAGGGGAGTGAACAACGTAGATGTTCCCAAATCCAGTTTGCTTGGGAAAGGGTTCCATAATTTGGGACACTCTTAAAAAAGGGGGGAAAATTATTAAGGAGGGTCTATTTTGGATCTATAATAGGGGTTATGATGCCCTTTTTCTGGCATTATTCTTGGGATGAACATCCCTCGATTGTTTCTTAGTTCCCCCATCTTCAACCCCTTTGCAATATTATGAGTGAGATCGAATGGAATATGGTGGCTATTTCAAGACCACTAAGTTAAGGGGACATTTTGGCTTAGGGTGCAGATCTGAAGGGCAAATTTTTTGTTGTCTCTAGCTACCTAGCTTTGGATAGTGAGTTGCAGGGTTGAGGAGGTGTCTAATAGTGGAATTAGGTTGGGAATTATTTTTACTATCCTAAGTGCAATTTCTTTCTGTGGATAATAGTTCAAAATAGATGCCTTACATAAGGGGGATTTGGGAAGACAGGATTTCAAGGGTCATTAATTTGTGTTCTTTGCAAAAGTAGTGAAGAAAGTAATTCTCACCTATTCCTTCACTATCATTTTTCAAGGGATATTTATCACTGATGGTGAGGTATGTGGATTCATGATACCTCTTTACTCAAGTTTTGGGAAACTTTGGGCTACCCTCTGTCTAAGACTAGTTTTTCAAATTGCTTGGATTCTTGGCCCAACCTTCATTATTTGGAATATGTGGTTGGAAAGGAATCAAGGAATTTTTCAAGGTTCAAAAGTTGGAAGCTTTCTTGTGTGGATAAAAATTGCCAGCAAACTTTAGGAATCTATTTTGACAAAGTGTGATATGACTATACCTAGTGGTAAAATATCTAAATCTTGTTGGTCATGAGATGGGCCACTCTACCAATAGGAGATCAAGATAGAATAAACAAAAAATTTATGGGGAGGGAAGGTGGCTCCCTCATCATAAGGGAGTCTTGAAAGTAAATATCAACGGTTCTTCCAAGAGAATCCTGGGAAAGTAGGAATTGGTAGTGTTGGGTGGGGCCATAATGGGAGTATTATGTTATTTTTATTCAATTACAAAGGAAAATATTCTAATAATTTTATGGAGGTCCTTGCTATTTTACATTATATTGAGAGATGATGTTCACTCGGTTGGAGGAGGATTATTTGTGAGTCTGATTCACAAATTGTGGTTGACATGTTGAATGGTCGTCATTTGGATGGAGTTTCATGGGAGTTAGCCTTAGTGGCTAAGAAAATCCTAAATCTTTATTGCTCCTTGGAACATATTTCTTTCTATCATATTACCAAGGAGTGGAACAAATTTTTTGGTTTCCTGGCTATGTGGTATTTTGAGGGCTTTGAGGGATGAGATGTTGATGGTTCAGAGGCTTTACCTTCAAAATATTCAAAGACTTTTGGAGAAGTTAATCATGGATGATAGAAACTTTTAATTGCTTCTTTTGGGGTTGTTCCCTTGGGAACTCTCTTTGTTGGCCTCATTTGAGGGTTGTAGTGGGCCTAAGGCCTCTTGCTTTGTAATGATTGGATTCTCTTGAATAGATTTTTACCCTTTTGATCAAATAATTATTGGAAAGAAGATGGAAAATAGATTTAAATAAATAAATATTTATTTAATCGTAGGATAAAAAAGGCTAATGAATTAAATAAATAATATTTATTTATTTAAATGATATTTATTTATTTTAATAATAGAGGAAGATGCTAATGAATTAATTTAATAAATAATAAATATTTATATAATTGATAAGGGAATTAGAATTAAATAGTTAAATAAATAAAATATTTATTTAATTATGTGAGAACATTTTTAGGTGTCCACATTTTCCCCTCTTTGAAACAATGCAACCTTTCAAAATGATTTTAAAAGACCAATACATGCCCCAGTTAGACCTGGTAAGAAGAATTGTATGCCCCTTAAGAGATTGGATGAAAAGTAATTTTTTTGCAAAAATTTATGGATAATCTCTCGATAGATCATAGGGAAATAATTTGGTAAAGAAAGGTGAAAATAGGGTCAATTTAGGGTCAAATGCGGCTAAAAATAGGCCATGAAGGTCATATAGAATAACAATATGTCATTGCGACCAATTAGGGTTACCACAATCAACTAGGGTTTCTGTTAACACAAAATTTTGCACCCTTGTCTAGATGATGGTTAGTGATCTAAACAACCTTGTTAAACATGGAAATAATCTCTCAATGTGGGACTTGATCAATGAGATTGAATCTCCGGAGAAGGCTGACTTCCTTTACAATCAGGGTGCACCTAGTATCTAATGATTTGAAGGGAAAAGGGAAGAAGGATTGCATGAAATGAAATGAGGTGATGTACCAAATTGAATGTTTTGATTTTCTCTTACCTAAAAATTCTCTCATAGTTACAAGACTCAAACTCACCTCAAACTCGACAAGATAATTTCGGGCTCAGGCTTAGACTTAGACTCGGACTCGGCAAGGACTTGACAAATTGAAAAAACCAAGAAATTAAAAGATTTTTAAGGATTTAAAGCTTTTTTCATGCATAATTTAGTCAATTAACATCAAATACACAATAATTGAGATAAATAGAAGTTAATTTTCACACATACACAAGTTTACATAGATTACATAAGTATAAATGCAGATTTATGAAGGAAATAAGTTAAACTAAATAACATATTAGAAATATAAATAGGGTCACTGTCAAATGTCTATATATTCATGGAATCAAAACTTCAAAACATATATCAAAATAAAAGCTAGAGCCTAGAAGACTAAGGTTCATAGTATCCTATGTTAGTGTCTTCCTATGAGTACGCCTAAGATAGGTCATGGAAGATTCTGCAACCATCTTCTCTTGTTGTGTTTGAGGGTCAACCTTAGCAATATCCTCATCATCCTCATCCTCATTGTTAGCATACAATTTTTTCCCTTTTCTCTAAATTAATCTCTGGCTCTTTTAAAGAATGAGAAGAAGAGTAAAAATCTTAATACTAACAAATGAGTTGCTAAAAGCAAACTCTCTGCAAATTACAAGGTGCAGCTACCTTCAAAAAATATTTTCAATATGGTCTTATTGAACATAGAAAAGTAACATTATGTGTGCTTTTCACCAGAAAACACTTAAGGAAAACATTCAGTCCATCAACATGAAAAGAATGTGCAGATTTTAGAGAAAAACATCTACTTCTAACCCAATCTCAAACTTTAAATTTCTTGAGTCTCAACTTCAATAACAATTCTCTCTATCACTTCTAAGCATAGAATCCATCCATATCACAGTTAAGCTTTATTCAACACAACTTATCTCCACAAGAAAATAAATTAGATAAGATAAACAATAGTATTTATCATTTCAAAAGCTTAAACATATACGTAACACCATAAGATATATCATATATTCTGTAATATCAGTCTTCAGAAAACTTGAAGTTAAGTTTTTTAGAAAATAGTTTCTGTCAAACTCAGAGAGCCAAACCCTTAAACAGTTAAAAGTTTTTCAATAAATAGCCACGCAGGGCTTCAACAACTAACTTAGTAAAAATTGTCTTTCTTGAAAGTAAATATTTCTAGATACAATAACTATCCTAAGCATTAAGTAAGGAAAACTAGACTGGGAGCAAAAAATTCCTCCAAGAAATTGCCAAGTGTTCCAGACGGTTAAGGAGTTAAGGTCACTACAAGTCGCACTGCATTCCAATCTTCAAATGCGGCTGTAAATGCGGATATTACTGGTTGGTGTGGCAAACCAATAAAATCAATCCTCTATTTCCAGACTTCTTTCTCCCTTTTGATCTCAGCTACCTTTTCTTTGTGCATAACTAAATGACCTTGCTGAAGGATCATCATTGATTCTATCCACGCAACTTTTGTGAAATACTCATCTGTAGGTGCCTTCATCCTTTTGATCTTGTCAAACTAGGTGTTTACATCCTTGATTACATGTTCAACCGACTTATCTGACAACTCTTGAGTTTCCTGGCACCGCTCATCAATCCATTTTATGTCATTAGAGATGATTCCCTTAATCATTCTTAGCCCTTTCATGAGATCCTCTACTTCAAAAATTCCCGTGGCCATAGCTTCATTTCTCAATTCTATACATTCCTTTATAACATAAAGAACTTTTTCATCTAGTCCTAGCACTGACCTCTCCATGAGGAACTTCTGCAAACCGTACTCCTCAACTTCTTCGATCCAATGGAGTTCTCTGGTCCAGTTAGTCTTTTCTAGGTCCCATTCTTCAATGTTGGCTTCTATTTTCTTTACCAGGTGATCTCCTTCATTATGGGTTTGATCTAGATGACTTAGCTGCTTGACAACCTCTGATTTTACATGCTCTACCCAATCATCAAATGCTTTGCTCACCGCCTTGCTTCTTTGAATTTGGTCAAGAAATTGTTGATTATCAGGGGATTTCACATCAATGGAGGCCGACATTTCACTCAGAGGAAAAGGTTCAGGATGTTGGATGGAATTGATGTATTGGGCCATACTCTTCATAGCCTCTTTCATTTCTTGTTTGTCCTTGGCATCTTTCCAGACTCTATTGGCAATTTTCTTATTTGACACCTCGAAAAATCTCATATCGGCGGCTCTGGTGTCTCTCCCTAAATCCACTTTGGATATTTGAAAATCTTGGACTAAAGCCTCTCCTTCAGCTTTGTCCTCTTTAGGCTTTGTGATTTCTGCCATCTAGTGACCACTGCTTTCATCAAAATCAATTCTGGATTCCATCTTCATTTTCTTAACCTTAGAAGATTTTCCCAAACACCTGCTTATGACATCATCAATGGGTACTGATAAAGGAACCACATTTCTTTTCTTGGCTACCAGGGTCTCCAGCCATGGTGGGGCAGTAGAGGATTTCTTTTGAGTATCATAGTTACTCAAAAGAGCTAGCGAGTCTTTTGGAGTGTCCTTTGTTTCCTCTTGTATCTGCTGATCATCTGTCATCTCAGGTACACTGTGGTCTTCAATTGGACTTTCTTTTGGGTCAAGATCTGATGAGTCTAAATCCACAAAGACACTGGGAGTATCTTTCTGCCTCTGAGCCCTTTCTTTTACCCCTAGACTTGATCTGGTCAATCAGACCTCGAGTTCAGCTTGGTGTTGAACTTGAACTTGAACTTGAACTTGTGAAGAAATTGGTTCAAGTTCAGGTTCAACTTCAGTTTTAGCTTTTCCTGCACAAGCTTGATCAACACTTAAGTTAGTTAAAATAGAAGTTTTCTTCTTCATTGAACTCCTCTTTTTGGTTTTTACTTGTTTTGTGGCTGACTACACAGGAGTAACAGAAACTCTTTTCTTCAACAACCATGCTTTTGTTCTTTCAATCACCCTTTTCATTCTTTTATGTAATTCATCTTCTTCTAGCACCGTCCAATCTAACTCAGGAATAGGGAAGGCCTCTACCTTATCTGAGTATTGAGAGTCTAAGACATCAATCTCACTTTCTTCCTTTACCCTGTCTATATCCATATCCAGCTTGAAGGTGATGATTTGTTTCAAAGTGAACCAGGACCACAGTTTTTTCCTTACCTCCAGTTCATCAGAACAATTGGCCCAAAAATCCTCTAACTTAGGGATGTGCATGAATGTCTCTGGGACATTGAGATTTTCTCCTGCAAAGCGTCTATAGTCAAAATTGACCTTGGGAGTATAAGTCTGTAAACAGAGGGCATCCAACTCTTCTTTTATAGTCATAGCATCTTGGAAACTTTTGCACCTGTAAAACCCTAATTCAATAGGGAAAAGAATACCTGAAGTCTTCTTTGGGGTCCCAGCCTTTTGTTCAACCAGAATGAGCTATCTGCATAGCTCCATTAAGACTACATCATCTAAACAAAATCTAGGAAGCCACAGGGGTTCCTCATCAAATGCTCCAACCCTAAGATAGGTAAATCTTGGAAACTATATGAAATGACAGCCATAAACATTAATCACCTGTTTAGCTTCTTCAGAAAGCTTGCAATTTTCTTTCCCTCGCAACTCAAAAACTAACTTTCTTGAAAATCTGTCATTTACTATCTTGAACACACTAGAGAACTTCTCCTTCTGTAAGCATGTGAAGTAATCATATATCCTCATATCACTTGTCCACAATTCATGAGGTAATCCCTCCCAAGCTCGACAACATGCTAAGACATAAACAAGGTAGGAAGACATATAAAATGCAGTCAAATTAGTCACATTTAAGAGATCTCTGTGGAGCTCTTCTACTATTAGGTCAGCCCAGTCAATAAACTTATCTCCTTCTATAATCTTCTGGATGAAACAATACATCCAGTTTTCCCAATGAAATGCACGAGGATTCCCTTTCACCCTATTTAGAAGAAGAACCATATCGGCTATGTCCTTTCGGAGGTGCTCAATTGTCAGAGGCTTTGGCAACCTAGATCCTTCTTTCTCTAGTTTTGCAAGCCATGCCTAGGCTATCGAGGAGCTGTATTTTTTCTTATCTACCTCGTACACATGATCTACTTCCACGTAAGTCCATGGTTCATACGACTCCTTATTTGGAATTCGCAGGGCCGCCATTAATGTCTCTTGACTGATTTTGACCAAGCTTTCTCCTGATGAATCCTTAATACATCTATTCTTAGCGTCATATTTGTTAGCGCACTCCAACACCAGTTCAGGTAAAATTAGAGCTAGAGGAAATGCAACAGCTTCTAAAAGTCCACTTCCTGCTAGCTTCCTAGAAAAAGAACCCTCAGAAGCATTTTAGACTCTATCACAAAGCTCCCCTAGGTTTACATTCAACAAGACGGTATCCCCTATGTCTAGAAGAGAAACTAACAGGTGGGTTCTACTCTCCTCTTTTAGAAGTTTTGGACGGAACAACGACATCTTACCAATATGAAGAGAAAAGACTTACAACACAGAAAGAGCCTCTGAAAACTGAAAACTGCAAAGGGGAAAGATAAATCACCAATTTCCTGCGCACCAGTTTTCTGTAAATTTCTCACCACCAATTCCTTCGCTCCTTCTCCTTCTCCAGACAAAAATAACTAACAGAAAAGCTTTAATCATTCCCCATTTATTCACAAATGTCTTGTAGGATCCTTAATAAATCTTTGAAGCATGTCTATAATTAATATTTTAATGGAAGAATGATTGATTTAACATGTCCAGCCACTCTTAATTAATCCACTAGGTATTTCGGCATGAATATCTCAATTCCCAAGGAAAATCTCTGACAGCCATATCTATATATTAATGACTCCCTCTACGTCACACCGCCAACTGTCATTTCCAATTCTCGCATGCATGAGCCATCTAGTTGAATGGGACAATCTCTGTATGGTAATTTCCAAAACTTAATAAATACTCAGAGTACTGTAAAATAGGAACCTTGTTTTGGAAGAGAAGACAATCCCACCGAATTCTCCGTGTATAAGCTATCATATTACAAACGTGAACTTGAACTTAAGGTTCAGGACTAGGTTCAAGTTTGGGTTCATCTTTGAGACCGACAAAATTTTTGAGGGATAGACAAACATGAGTGTTACAAGACTCAGAAGTGGTGACGGGTTGAACTTGAACTTGAACCAACTTAACAAAGTTCAAGTTCAACTTAAGGACTTTTACTGACCAAGACTGAAATCGGAGGCTGACAAAAATGAAGGTAACACTCATAATCCTTGTCATCCTTATAATTAGATCCATCACTCTCAGGCTTAGCCTCGGGGTCCTCCACTAGGACTCTTCATACTCTAGCCTCCTCCTGTGCCATCACTACTGCCTTTACCTCTCGATCCACCTGATCAACCCATTCCAATTCTTCATCACTAAAGATAGGATCATCAATCTCAGTGTTCCACTCTATGTGTGGATCAACCTCCTCCAATTTGATAGGAGATGTGTCAATGCCCAAGATCAGTCTGTGATGAAGGTGAAGGAAAAACACAAGATAATTCAAACTTTTCACTGCCAACCTGTTGAGGTTCTTTGAGTGTATATGCTCAAAGAAACTCTAATTATGTTTGCATCTTGAAGTACTACATGGTTGTCTCAAGATACAAATTGCAATCCTCTATAGATTTGGCATCGTAGTACCAAACATCTCCCACCATGCATCTGAAACAAGAAAATTTAAAAATCAATTCTACAACTTTGACTTTATCAATGTAAAATGGTAATAGAATTAGAAATTAGAATCCAAGATTTTTACATGACATCACTAGTGTCTGATTTTTCTTGCACAAGTCTTGTGAAAATAAGTCTCCTTGTGCATTCTTATATATTTCTATCTCATAGACTATATTTTCTCCAACTTTTTCACTAGGTAACATTCTCTCTACAAGATCACAGAGCCCCCTCCACACCTCATCATCGACCTTGAAACCTAGGCTGAATTGGAATGTCAGTTTAAGGTAGTGGGCAGCTGGATGTATAGGCCTATGAAGTAGATTGTGCTATCGTCAATCAATGACATCCCATACGGGACCATATTTATCCTGATTCCCTACATAATAAGATATAATGGCCTCTTTCACCCTGTCCATGCCCTCATAAATATATCCCATTGCGGGCTTCTCTCCATCAACAATTCATAGGAGAAAAACAAGAGGATCTATGAACCACAATCATTATGAAAGTTGAAACATTAATCTTTAAGTTTTACTTTTAAAAATGAACATAAACAAGTGTGAGAAAAAATGATGAAATAAAATGGAAATGAGGACAAAAAGGAAAATTACCTGCACAATCTCCTTAACTGGTTTCCAAATATCACTTTCATAAAAAACCTGATCACTTGTCACACTCCCTGCATTGGTCTTCACATATGATGACGCGGTCCACTCCTCACTTACAAACATGCATTTCAAACTGGCCTTGGACTGAGGCAAGGATTACAACATGATAAAATTTGTTGCAAATCGGGTGACCCATGGATGAGCCAACTATTTTTTATTTGTGAACTTCCTCATAAGGTGGAGGATCCAAGTATGATTATATATGAATTTACAAATACTCCTTTCATTCTCTACACATGTTTTTATCCAGGGAAGTTTACCAAGATCTCCAACACAAAGTCAATGCAATGAGC
Organism: Thuja plicata; assembly: GCA_018584345.1. Taxonomy (NCBI): domain Eukaryota; kingdom Viridiplantae; phylum Streptophyta; class Pinopsida; order Cupressales; family Cupressaceae; genus Thuja; species Thuja plicata. The sequence continues at coordinate 4,944,227 of MU226606.1, forward strand.
AACACAAGGGGTCTAAAACAAGTGGTGGTGCCTTTTCATAATAATTTTACCTGCATCAACATAATTTTTTGCATTATCCATGACTATCTATACCGCATTCTCCTCACCCACCTCCTTCAACACTTCCTCCAATACCTCACAAAGATAGTCAACATTTTTTATTTTCCCTAAAGCATTAATTGATTTCAAAAATACCGTGACACCTGAGTAAAAAAATTAATTTAGTACAATCATAATTTAAAAACTTAATCAATAAATCAATAGTTTACTACAGGCAAGTACTAAGTACAAGTTCTATTGTCTACAATTACCTGATGAGGAGATAAGAAAATTCAGCAGTGTTTTATTTCTTCTATCGGTCCAACCATCAGTCATGATGGTGCAACCCTTCCTCCTCCATACCTCATGCTGCTCGTCAATTGCAACTTTAACATCAGCCACCTTTCAGGTTAAAATAGGACCTTTTAGCTCCTCATCATTTGGGTCTTTGAACCTGGGACCACAAACAATAACAACATCTATCACAATTTTCCAATAAGGAGACCTAAAACAAATTATATAAACAAAATAAATATACTATTAAGTTTTACTTTCAACTTTAAAAATTAATATAATCAATATTGCATATTATTGAGTCTTGAAAGCAAGAAAAATAAGACATAGAAAATAAAATAATAACAAGTACCTTGCTGTGTTAAATGGAAGATTGTTGTAGAAAAAAAATTCTCCAAATGTCATTTTTGCAGCCTTATGCTTCTCCTTATTCCAATCCGTGCTCTCAAGCAATGGTTGGGCACCCAAAGTTGTGTGTGAAACAATAAGGGAATCTAGTGTGGATTTCTTCTTAGGAATATGAGGCCCAATGGTCACACTCATAGTACCACTACTAGATGGAGGTAATGGAGAACGAAGATTTGAAGAGGTCTCTCCACCTAAGTTTTCCATTTCTTCTTGTTGCTTCTTTTTTAATTTTTTTTCTCTTCATATCCCTCTAAATGAGCTTGCATTTCATGTATAACATCATGAGGTGATCCTTTGCATGGTTTAACATCATGCCCTGATAGATGTGCAATGTGATATTTCAATTTTTAATACCTCCCCACTATATTTAACACTACAATGCCAAGATATAACTACTCATTTTTTGGGGGTTGAGGATGGAATGCTTCCAAGCCTTATCCCTTGCTACACTAACAGGGTCTGCATGTGGGTTAAATTTAGGCTTAGATGAACTACCCTTAAGCTCAGACATTATTTTTCTATTTTAATATATCATAAATAATAAAATAATCATCTACAATAAAAAAAATAAAAATCAAACACTAGGGCTTCTTACTTTTCAAGTTTTCACAACATAAAATGGAACAAATCTAAAGACTAAAACAAATGGAAACCAAAATATGATTCACGAATGTAAAAAAATTAGAAAACAACACAAAAATGTAACTTACCTCTTCAAAATTTCTCAAAAAATGGAAATGCAACTCAAATTTGTAGAGTTCTCCAAATTCTTCTTTTAGCTCATCTCAATGTGTGAATGAAAACTAAAAACTTACACAAACAATCAACAATTAATATATGAGAGCCAATCAATTTGCTAATCTATTTTCTAAAACCTCAATATTCTTCTCTCAAGTCTTTTCTCTCTCTTCTTTTTGTTTGCAAATGATGGAATGACCTTTTAGGTCTTAGGGAAGGGATATAAGCCAAAAAAAATCAATAAAAATAATTAAAAAACTATTTAATTTTCACCTTTTGGCTCAGCTGGCCACGGTAGAATCTTTCCCATAGCTCGCCGAGTCAGCTGAGTCCAAGTACTCTACAAGACTCAGCCGAGTCTGAGTCTAGAGGTGAATAAACCTTGGAGCCTGAACTTGGCTCGAGACTCGTAGAGTCTTGTAACACTAACTACACTTGAATTCAATGAAGATCATAAAACTATGTTGTCCCAAAACACTTATCAACCTAAAACCAACATGAAGGTAGAAGATTGAATTCAAACCTACAAGCAATACAAGAATTCACTAATTAGGTCTGATCAATCAAATATTTCACAACATAAAAATCTTAACACGATGAAATACATGCAAACATGCAGGTAAGAAATATGATTTACACAAATATTTGCACTTGAAAAAGGTAGAACCAACAATATCATTAAAATCAGACAAGGTTGTTTGTAATCAAAGGAAAAAATATTATATTTTCCAGTGAAATAAAGAAGATCCCCAAAAAATGTACAATCTTGTCTTTAAAGAGTAGACATAACTATGGTAAAACATTGTGGTTCAAACCCCTTAAGGGTTGAGTTACTGGAAGATTAGATTAGAAGGAAATTTGATCTGCAAGTTGAACATTGAAGTAACAGAGAGAGCCAAACAATAAATACCCCTGCAACAAAAAAGAAAGGTCATCCCTCTACAAGCACACTATGATTATCCTCTAATGTCATGGAACCTTGGCTCAAGGTAATCTAAAACCATAATGGCTATGGGACGATTGGGTGAATCTTCTTGAGCCATACTGTAGTAATGGCATCATTTGAATATGTCGATAAGGACAGACAAGTCATTGAAAGTATTTGAAAGAGTAAATGCAACTGACCTCTTCCCATTCCTCAATCACACAAGCTCCTCCGATGAATCCTTGTGTCCCTTGGCGCCAAAGTGACCTATTGATTATCGAGGAAAGCTTCCTCGATAACCAAACATTTCTATTGAATGCATTGAGCTAATTGAAAGTTACCAAACTTTGGGGAAGCACTCAAGGAGTCTTATCAATAATAATTTTTCATTCCTCGGCACCAAAAGGTCATCGAAAAAACTAACCTCCTACTCTACTGATACAAAATTCCCATTACCACTGCAAACTACATATCAGCAAGACACTTGTCAATAGAAGCATCAAACTTCCCTTCATGAATCTTATTACTGAGAAACTTGCCAATGTAATCCATTGGAAAAACTTACGTTATTGGACTGCACTTAGTCTTCATGTCCAATGTCTTGATCAAAATCGACATTGGAAAGACTTGCCTCGATACCTTTCATCAGGGAAACCAATGTTATCGAGTCGCATCATTTTGTCACCTCTGATGAACCGATGAACCCTCATGTCGAAAAGACCTCCGTCGATGCTTCTTGTGCCTGGTTCTCTACTCATCGCTATCAGTGAGACATCTGTCGATGTTTACCAACCATCATCCTATCGACAAAACACTCACCGATGCAACCCATTGACATGTCGTCCTGTAAGATTTAATCCCCTATGATCGACCGATGCAAATGACATCAACAAGAACTTTATCGATGACATTCCATTAGAACATCAGATGCCAAATTTTCCTCTCTTCCAACAGTGATAGCTACATCGATATTAACCATCGGCAAGACCCCAACCTGTTGTGTCAATATTTGACCGTAAAACCCGATGACCAATCTATTTAGGATTTGGGTGAGACCATATAAAAGTCTTGCTAAAATCCATCTTTTGGTCCTGATAAAGCAATGCACACCTATTTTGGCGTAGCATGGGAAATTTTACACCAAAATACTTGTTCTGAAGCATTCTTCATTGATTAGCTCTACATATTTTCTCAACTAGAACATTGTGAGGAAAGAATTATCTGATGATTAGATGGTGAGAAAAATGATCAACATTTCTGGCAACTCAAAGGGGCATTTTCCTTCTAAATGTGAAAGACTATTAGCCTTCTATAAACCATTGGGCATGGATTCAAACTGATTCAACCTACAAGATCTCTTCTCTATGACTTTCAAAACTTAAAATCTTCCATTCCAAGAATAGTTTTGCTCATACACTGATAGGAAAATAGGAAATGTAAACTAATATGCACATGACCTTAAAATTTCGTTAAAAGCAAGTTTAAGGTGAATCATATTAACTGGAATGGGAAGAATTTCACCATTAGGCCCAGATAGTTGAAAAGCGTTGGCCTCCTTGCAGCTAGTAATGATATAAGGGCCACTCCACATGGCATAAAACTTGGAATACTTTCCTAGTTTGGCTTTGTCTACATCTCATTTAAGGACAAGATCGCCTTCCTTAAAGCCTCTATTAGTATCTTTCTTATCAAAACTCTTTTTGACCTATAGTTGATGTACTTCAAGTGTCCTCATAGACCGACTTCTGATTTATTCAATCTCTGTTAGCTCTGCTAATCTCGCTATCATGGAATCATCTTCAGCTTGCTCCAACTGATTAGCTAATTCAAGAGAAGAAAACTCAAGTGAAAGAGGAACTCTTTCCTCTCTGCCATAAAACAACATGAAAGGTGAGTTGTTCATGGATGTTGGGTGTAATATTGTCATCCCATAAGTTTGTCCTTAATTTAGTATGCCAAATCCTTTGATTATCTTCTATTGTTCTTTTAATGATCTAGATGATATTCTTATTAGAAGACTCAGCTAATCCATTTCCTTGAGGGTAATAGTTTGAAGAAGTCTTCACATATATGCCATGTTCAACTACCTATGAGCTGATATGAGCTCCAATAAAGGATTTAGCATTATTTGAAATGATAGTTGAAGGAGCACCAAATCTAGTGGCAATACCATCAAGGAATTCAACTGCTGAGGTCTCTATGGCATCCTTTAAGGCTACTCCCTCTATTCATCTTGTGAAGTAATCTATGGTGACCAAGATCCACTTGTGACTAGAGAAAAATGGTGGGTTTATTGGACCAATAAAATCCAAGCCCCATTGAGTGAAATGTTGTTCGACTTGTATATGATGAAGAGGAAGGGCAACCAATCTTTGCTTGCCTGAAAAAGATTGTAAACTTTCTTCACTTTCTCACCCATTAATGAGAAATATTGAACAAGGTTAGGCAATAGTATCCCAACCTCATTATCTTTATAGTAGTGACTCTTGCTGAGAAATGACCACCTGAAGGACCATCATGAAACTCTTCTAACAACATGGTGATCTAATTTATGTTAATGTATATTAGTAAGACTCCATTAGAATCCTTTGGGAATAGTATACTAGTCATCAACTAAGGCATAATGGATAGATTGTAATTTGAACTGTCTCCTCTTAGCTTTATTTATACTTTGTGGATATCTTCCTTCTATCAAGAAACTAATCATATCATACAACTAATCATTTTGATTTTCATCTTCAATTGGTTGCTCATTTTGCAAAATAAAGATAGCCTCTTTAGGTTTATCAACAAATGAGACCATTTATTCACATAGGCCTTTTCCTCTTACAAGCTTGGTGATCTTGATTTCAATTTCATATTCCATGAATTTGGTGATCCATCCAACTCTTTTCTCACTGGTATGCTTATTTAAAAGGAAATCTTTTACACTTGTATGTGGAACCAAGAGTTGGATCTTTTTGCTAGATAGTAGATGTATGAAATTTTTAAGAGCTATGATAATAGAAAGAACCTATCTCTCCACATATTTTTATCTACCTTCATATTCTTTAAGCCCTTCATTGAAGAAAGCAATGAGCTGCTCCAATTTTTGTAAATTTAATTGTGTTAGGACAACTGATATGCTAGATTCTCCTCCAAGAGTATAGAGGATAAAATTTCTGTCAAAGTTAGGATTGAAAAGAGTAGGAGCAGGTGAAATTTCTATTTTAATCTCCTCAAAACTTTCCTTTCCTTCCTTGGTCCTGTTGAGACCTTAAATTTGGACCCTATCAAGTTTGCAATTATGAACTTGAAGTTTTGGTCAACATGGAATCACTCCTAGGATTTGGTATTTTCCTACTTATTGGAATGAATCTTCAGATTTTAGGTTGGTTCCTATTTGATATTCACCTAAGCTCAGATACAAAACTAAGCTAAAAATTTGAAGGGAAAAGGGAAAGAGTTGCATAAATGAACTTGACAAATGAAAATGAAAACCCAAGCTAAACAGGTGATACACCAAACTTGAAGTAACTCTACTCCAAATTTTGACACTAGAAAGCTTTTGAAAATACAACATGACACAAATATGATTATTTACAACTCACATATAAATATTTTATAAGAAGGATAACAATTCCTAATACCGGTTAACATGATGAGAATCTTCACAAAAACTATATCAAAGAAACTTAAAATCACAACCTATAACCTATATGAGAAGAAATGCTATTCAATTAAAGATACAAGGCTGAGACATAAACTTGAAGGATTTGAGTGATTAATCACTACAAGAAAACATCAAAATCAATATTTTTGCACACAATCGAATGAACACAATTATGGTGGTGCAGGGCCACTAATGAAAAAAAGATATCACATGAAGAAATCAAGGGATCAAGGAGATATGAAGCCATGGAAGACAAATAAAATCAATTACAAAGTATTGAAGCCTATTATGGCACATGAGATAAATGAATGTAATAAAATTGTGTATTGTCCTGAAGGTCCTGATAAGAACCTTAGGACTAAAATCATGAAAATAATAATGGTGTAATATCTAGGGGGTTTAGTAGGAATTAGGAATGATTAATATGATGTTTCAAACCCTTAGGAAGCAGTGGTTTTGGATTTAAGAAGGAATTAAGCCATTTTGTTAAATTTGATAATTTAAATATTTTAACCGAATGACTAATTGAGGATTTTTGAGGGAATTTGGTTTTAGGGAGTTTTTTAACTATTAAAAATAAATATAACCCATATAAATTGGTTAGGGGAGTTATTATAAAGATCTATATGAATTAATATCATTAATTTACGATAGAGAGATGCCTAGTGTACAAACTGTCACAATAAAAGTTGAATAAAACTTAAACTTTTGCATATTTTTATATGTTCATTGCATGATTTTGACTTCATAGAGATCCTACTGTGTTTCCAATGCACTGAGTATACTTAATTTATTTTTTAAATCTAATTTTAAAGTTTTGAGGATCTATTGGTTTCAATTTCTAATCATTTGGTGCTAACAGTCTTGTGAAATCACTATTTTTCAATAACAGTTTGGTTCAACTTTAATGTAAAGTGTCATTCCAAGAATGTATAATGATTGCTTCTCATATAATGATACTTACATAAAATGTACAATATAAATCTAACATGACATGGTGTAGACAGAGTGAAATGTAGTGGTGATCACTGAGTTGTTGAGTGAAAAGTGGATGAATTTGCTTGGTTGAGTGTAGCAACAAGCAATCTGGTTGAATAAGGGGTATGTTGAATGATTGGGAATATTTTGGAATGTCTTTTTGGTGGTGAATCCATCATATTTTGGTGGCAGAAGTTTTTGGAAGTCAAACATTTGGAAAGCCCTAGTTTTAAGGGTTGTTTGAAGCCAATTTGAGGCTTTTGGATTTTTGAAGGTCTCATGGTCAAATTGATTGGATATTCCTTGGATTGGAGGAATTTGTGAAGACTTTTGAAAGTATTGAAGTTAGGGGGTAAGATTTAGATATAGGTGCTTTGTTATTTGAGCACTTTAGGGATAATTGACAGGGTATAGTAAGAGTTCGAGGCATTTGGTTCAAAACAACAACATCTAAGATTTGGGTATGTTGGAGTATGGGATAATGGGTGTCTAGAAAGGTAATTTTCTTATAGAGTTATTTGGATAATTTTTGGCATAGTAACAAATTAGGTCACTATTAGTCTACTAGAAGCCTAGGCCTAATATGACATTTTTGTAAGTTAGGAGTGTTGTGTGTGGTTACAACCTATGTAAACTTGTTAATCCACTTAGATGCAGTATAATTAAACCAAATTCATCACTTTGGGTATTGGGGAGCTACTTGGACTATTGGAAGCATATGTGTGTTTTGCGACCTATAAGAGTAAACCATTCATCTTGCAACCTTGTTTCATCTTTCACACCCCAACCTCTGCATCAATTGGTATCATATCACACTAGTAGGTATTTTGTGGGAGTTGAGAGGAGTCTGAAGTCATGGCACTCAATAACCAAATGGCAATGGAGATAGAAGAGTTAAGAGCAACACTTGAAGAGAAGGAAAGATAGAAGATGGAATTAGAATCCACAAGGGAAAGAGAAGAGAGAAAGATGAGAAGGGAAAGGCTTCAGTTCTTAGAGAGGATAGAAGCACTCGAGAAAGAGAGAAGAGAACCTAGGATAGAAGAGGTTCATGAAGAAAACCATGAAGAAGAAAGAGAGTTCAATGAGGAACATGCCAATAGGGGTCACAGGGAAGAGAATGATCCTATGGAGAGGAGATTCATGAGGCTGATCGTAGAAGTACAAGGAAATGGTGGAAAGGGGCATGTTGATTTTCCAATCTACCAAGGGAGAATGGACACTGAAGAAGTTCTTGGATGGGCAGAAGCACTTGAGAACTATTTTGATCTTGAGGATGTAGAAGAAGAAAAGAAGGTGAATTTGGATAATGCAAGGTTAAGGGGAACAACCCTTACATGGTGGACCAACATTTAGAATGAGAGGATAGAAAGGGGGTTGAATACAATCTCAAATTAGGAGAGGATGAAGACTATGGTTTAGAGTCAATTCTTGCCATCATATTTAGCAATACAGATCAAGATGACGAGAAACAACTTGAAGCAAAGGGACATGGATCTTATGTCCTATACTAAAAAATTTCACACCCTAAGCATTAGGGGAGGGGTAGAATATGATGATGAGAAGGTGGCCAGATACATCAATGGTCTAAGGTATGACATACATGATGAGATAAGGTTGAATGTGCAAAGGACCCTAGGAGAATGCTTTCAATTAGCAGTTAGAGCAGAGGAGAAATTGAAGAGGAAGGATGAAAGACAAAGCAATAGAGGAGTTGGAGCCATGAGAGGAAGAGGTGGTAGAATAAATGCAATTTTTCAGAACAACAATTACAAAGACAAGGGTAAGGAATCCACATCAGACCATAGAGGAGGATACAACCATAGAGATGGCATATTTGGAGGAGGAAGAGGAATGGTGTCTTCATAGGTAGATGTTTTCATTGAAATGAATTGGGAAATAAATCCTTCAAATGTCCTAAGTGGAATGAACAAGACCAAAATAGGGAAAGGAGAGCACATATCATACAAAAATAAGAGGAGAAGAGTGAATCTATATTGGCTTATCCAGAGGTAGGAGAATGTCTTCTAATTAGAAGAGGAAAACCAATACAACCAGCACCACAAATAGGTATATTCAAAACCAATTATCTGACAAAGGGCAAGGTATGAAAACTCACAATTGATTCTGGTGCACATAGTAACTTAGTTGCTTATGAAGTTGTAAATATAAGTTGAATTTGAAGACTTTTTCTCACCCTAATCCATACTATGCAACATGAGTTAGCGAAAATCAAAATATTTTGGTGAAAGAGAATGTTTATATTGATTTTTTCAATTGGTGCATATCACGATACTGTTTTGTGTGATGTAATAGATATGAGTTGTGGGCACATGATTTTAGGGAGACCATGACAATGGACTAGAAGAAATATTCATGATGGATACCTAAACACTTACATTGTGCATAAGGGTAACAAAAAGTATGAGTTACAACCTTTAGTTGATAAGGGTAAAAAGAACATTATAATGTGTTTTGGAGATCAGGTTGTGCAGGGTAAGATCAACCATGATACTTGTTGTAATATGGATGTAAATTGGTAGCAGACTAAGAAGAAGGAAAATCCTAATGATTTAGGGCTTTGGGACTTGAAATATGTGCAAGTAGGGACCATTAGTTGTCCTCTTATTGAGTAGGTGAAGGTGAAGGAAAGGAGAAGTTGCAGAAGTAATAAAAGAAGGAGATGGAGACATGAATACAATCCCTCTACAATCAATAATGTCCTAGAAGAGGACATACATTTCAATGTTTTATTTCTAACAACTCTTGTGATGTGAACACGGGTTGGAGAAGCAGAAATCAGATGAATTTGGGAGATTATTGGATCTAGGAAAAGAAGATTAAAGCAAATCAACATCAGACTGATGAATGGAAGAAGAAGAATCATTCTTCGGACAAGAATTGTTACATTATTGGAGAGTATGGTGCAGGGGAACTAGGGAAAATTAAAGATCACATGAATACATCAAGGGATAAAGGATATATGAAGCCATGGAAGACAAATAAAAATAATTATAATGTATTTAAGCCTATTATGGCACATGAGAGAAGTGAATGTAATAAAATTGTGCAGTGTCATGAAGGTCCTAATAAGAACCTTAGGACTAAAATCATGAAAATAATAATGGTGTAATGTCTAGGGGGTCTAGTAGACATTAGGAGTGCTTAATAGTATTTTTCAAACCCTTAGGATGTAGTGGTTTTGGATTTAAGAAGGAATTAAGCCATTTTTGTTAAATTTAAAAATTCAAATATTTAAACCCAACGATTAATTAAGGATTTTGGAGGGAATTTGGTTTTAGGGAGTTTTTAACCATTAAAAAGAAATGTAACCAATATAAATCTGTTGGGGGAGTTAGTATAAAGATATATACGAAGGAATATCATTAATGTATGAAAGAGAGATGTCTGGTGTACAAACTGTCATAGTAAAATTTGAATAAAACTCAGAATTTTGTATATTTTCATATGTTCGTTTCATGATTTTGAATTCATAGAGATCATACTATGTTTATAATTCCTTTAGGATATTTAAATTATTGTTTAAATATAATTTTAATGTTTTAAGGATCTACTCGTTTCAATTTCTAATCATTTGGTGCTGACAGTCTAGTGAAATAACTATTTTTCAATAACGGTTTGGTTCAAATTTAATGTAAAGGGTCATTCCATGAATTTATAATGATTATTTATCATGTAATGATACCTACATAACATTTAAAATATAAATCTAACATTACATGATGCATATAGAGTGAAATGGAGTGGTGATCACCGAGTTATTGAGTGAAAATTGGATGAATTTTCTTGGTTGAGTGTAGCAGCAAGAAATCTGGTTGAATAAGGGGTATGTTGAATGATTGGGAATATTTTTTCATGTTATTTTGGTGGTTAATCCATCATAGTTTGGTGGAATAAGTGTTTGGAATTCAGACATTTGCAAAGCCCTAGTTTTAAGGGTTGTTTAAAGCCAATTTGGGGATTTTGGGTTTGTGAAGGCATGAGGGTCAAGTTGACTGGATATTCCTTGGATTGGAGGCAATTTTGAATACTGTTGAAAGTATTGAAGTTAGGGAGTAATATTTATATATAGTTTCTTGGTTATTTGAGCACTTTTAAGGCTAATTGACAGGGTATAGTTAGAGTTCGAGGCATTTGGTTCAAAACAACAACATCTAAGCTTTGGGTATGTTGGAATATGGGATAATGGGCATCGAGAAAGATAATTTTTTTATAGAGTTATTTGTAGACGTTTTTAGAAACCTAATTAGGTTACTATTGGGCTATAAGAAGCTTAGGCCTAATAGGACAGTTTTGTAAGTTAGGAGTGTTGGGTGCGGTTGAAACCTATATAAACTAATTAATACACTTGGATGTAGTATAATTAAAACAAATTTATCACCTTTCAGTATTGGGGAGTTACTTGGACTATTGGAATCATGTGTGTGTTCTGTGACCTATAAGGGTAGACCATTCATCTTGCAATCTTGTTTCATCTTTCACACCCCAAACCTCTGCATCATATGGTCTCTAAGAAAGCTGATCTTTATTCAAAAATTGCAAGGCTAATGCTTTCATAAGGTTACAATAAGGTTCCACTGTATGTAGAACAAGAAGGATTCATGCAATCACTTCAAATTTATCCAATAGGTGCAACTCCTAAAAAATGAGTTGAATACAAGTATTTATCTTCATCATGAAGACGTGGCCAATAAAATAGGACATAAAAATCAATGAATCCTTTTGGTCAAATTCAACTTAAAATCCCCAAATATAGGTGCTATATGTAACACCCCAAAATTGGCATCTTGTAACCTTAACTAATTTTGTTGCATTTGTCGCTCTTCTAAATCATCAAAGTCCTATTGTACTAGGCAATTCTGAGTTTTCACTAACTCTACTCGACCTGAGTGTCAAATGCAGAAAATCCTAAATCTGT
>MU226606.1:4969817-4990128 GCA_018584345.1 Thuja plicata
AATTAATTAGATATTCTATCAAAAATCTTATCTCTATTCAGAAATGGAAACTTTGAATTAATTGTGCTTTAAAGAGAAAGAAAACAATTTAATTCAAATAAAACATAATTAAATCAAAGAAAGAAAAACAGTTAAAGAAGGAAGAAAACAATTTATTGTATTCTTTTGAATAAAGCTTTCTATTTTAAAACTGGCTTTTCTATCTGTTTTATTTCAAAGAGGAAAGTTTCTATTCTGATAATCTCAGAGTCTATAAAAGAACTCTCATTCTTCATTCAAAACCCCCAGAATTTCTAAAGAAAATATGCATTGTTAGAATATTGAATTATTGTCATAGCTTCACATAGAATAATATCATCTTGCAATAAGATAGTTTTCAATTTCTATAAGATTAAGTGCATTGAAATCATGTCTTAGCTTAATCTCTCATATTTCAATTCTTAGTATAATCTTGCATTGTATTGCATTTATCATGATAAATCCTTTGTTCCTAGATTGGTCCATGGTTGTGAGACTCTCATCCTGAGAGCAGTTTCAAAAACCCCATCTGGATAGAAGGCAACAGGTCGAATCATGCAAGCAGATAAGATGAATAATCTCATATTAGTCTTGTGTGTACCTGGTGAAGAAGGACTATGTTGAAGTGTATGGTGAATTAACAAAGCCAAATTTACCGCATACACTATATATCCTCCAAAAGCACATGGGATAGTGAAAAATTCTTACCCCTTCAACCTTCCACCATAAAGAATTCCCAAAACAAACCCTAAAAGGACTCAAACATTCCTATATACTCTCCCCATGTCTCTCCACCAAAACATATTCCAACTCCTTGAGTTGTTCATAATGCACATGTATATCCAAACTACTTCAAACTAAGTCAAAAGTATCCTCCACAATAATAGGTCTTCCCTATGACTCACAAATGAGGATATTTAACTAACTTTTGCATCATAAATACAATGTGCTAAGTAATTTGAAACATGTTACATAGTCCATCATTTACAATATTAACAGGGTGAAAAGTCTAACCAAATTATACATAATGCCCCTATCCTATATGTTTTGCATTTTTCAAGCTATTTAAATAAAATGACTTATAATTATGCTATTTTAATAAATTGTTTTACATTCCAAATCAAAAATGAAAAAATATGGAAATGAAAAGACATTAAGTGACAACCCATCACTTCTAAAAAAAAACCTAAACTCACCTATATCATACCTAAGGGGAATTTGACCAAAGATTTTATATAAAAAAATTGGAGATCGAACCCTCATCTTTTTCATTTCTTTTTGCCACAAATTGTATACACTCTTTGATGTATCACTAATCTTGCTTCTCGCTAACCTCCTCTAGGGTCTCCTAGGTCACTCTATTGACCTACTAGGGTTCTTCCACTAACCCTATGCACCTTATGATTCTTATCACAAGATCCTAATCCTTTCAACTAGTGAACACCAACATGTAGAACAAAACACTCCATGCTTCTTCCTAGACCCCAAATGGTCTTTCTTGCTTCATTTTACCAAAATGGTCCAACTGACCAAAATTGATCAACAACCACTCCACAGAGAAAAATAGGGTTTCCAAGATGTTACTAGGATCCTTTCCACCACCTGCAATCACACTTTGCATTGGAACCCTAATCAAGTTCCAAGAAACACAACAATTGCTTCCCAAATAGGGCTACAAGCAATTAGGCCTATCGAGGCTCTATTTCTGCAATAACTCACAAAAAGTATTAACAAGTATGGAAACAAGTATAGGATCTAGATACCCTTTATCAAGACACTAGATATTTTCTAGGTCTAGGGTTCTCAAGTTGTCCGTACAATATCTATAATCAAGGCTAAAATTTAGGGTTTCATGGCTTTCAAAGCCAGTCTAAAAGAAACCTTGTTCTTTCTATCAAACATCATTCACCAAACCTTCCCATTCAAATTGGGACCTCATAAAAGATCAACCTACTCCTCTCCAATATTTTATTGAAGCTATGAATGCTTTCAATCCACCAAACTAGCTCTGCAACTACTGGTGATTCCTAGCCATGCATCACTAGCTCGCCTAGGGCATCACCTTAAAAATGGCTATTGTAATTTATAGGGCCCCTCCTTCACTGTACACAATGTACATGGAGTCACCTTCCATAATCCAAGAGATCGTGCAAGTGCCACGATGGAGAATGGATTTATGACCCCATTTGCTCACAGTATTCTATTTAGGACAACAACAGTGCTGAAAACAAAATATTTTATAAAAGCAACTACAATTATTGAATCTAACAAACTACCACCAAAATAAGTCTTATACAACCTACATTACTCAAAAAAATTCTTACAGAAGTTGATTCAATCCATTAAACTATCTGATCTTCACAAAACACACAAACTGTAACTGTTATTCCAATACACAACCCGTACACAATATGAATTCAACTTGCCAAACCTACAAAAAGCTCGAGGATGGTCTTATGTAGTTGACCAAGGCACTCAAAAACCGGTTTTAGACAGTTAAGTAACTAATTCATTCAAAGTTGCATTCTTGTCATAAATGTTGTCAATGTTGTCAATGACAACATTGACAACTTTTGCAACTTTTTGGATATGCTATCCAAACTTGGTCAAAAGTTGTCTAAAATTCTCTAAACCACTAATTAAGGTGTATACACATGAAATAGGAACTATAATCCATTTCTTGGCCAAATTTGGCACTAAACTCATAAAACATCCTATTAGACCTAGATTGGACTACAAGGTCACTAAGGACCTAACAAGACATCCTCTCACTTAGCACACTACACACTAGGAATTTTGGTCCCTTTATTCACCTAGTGGTCTGACTAGAACCACTACAAGCCAAAAAAAATAAAGAAGCCCTAGGTTACAATGTATCTCCTATCCTACCTAGGTGCTCCTGCACCATACTCCCCCAAAAATGAAAAGCTATGTCACTCCTGTGGACAGTAGATCCTCTGAAATGCCCACCTTCTTGAAGTCTGCCTCTGCAATCCTTGAGGCCTCTGACTCTGGTCTATCCTTCCACTGAATTAGGTGTTCCATGTAAACTTTATTCCTTTTAGTCTTCTTAACCTGGGAGTCCAACACTTTTTTAGCTACCATCTGTGGTTTAGGAGGCAATATAGTAGCCTCAACATCCTCACTAATTCCTTGACTGCCCTGACTGGTCTCATCTACCTTCCCTCTGAACTAGATTAAGTCTTGCACATTGAACACCAAAGATATGCTCAAGTCTGATGGTAAATCAATCTTATAGGCATTAGCCCCATATTTGGCTAAGATTTTTCAAGGTCCCACCCTTTTCATCTGAAGCTTGGTAGGGAAACCCTTTTGTAGCCTTGATTTGTTCAAGTGAACCATTTCACAGTCACCCACCTCAAACTGAACTTCTCTCCTCTTTTCATCCACCTTGAGCTTCAACTTTTGTTGACTATCTTGGATTTGCTTCTTGACTTGTTCTTGGATCTCCTTCATAGTATGGGTGAAGTCTTTAGCATGCCCACTTCTATACTCCATACCTCCAAGATCCCTGAGCTCACAAACACCTTGAGGGTGCATGCCATAAAAAACCTCAAATGGTCTTTTTCCTATCATCCTATTCTTACTATCATTGTAAGCATATTCTTCTTGGGGAATGACCACATCCCAAGTCTTCCCATACTCCTTAGTTAGGCACCTCAATAGGTTACCCAACACTCTATTTACCACCTCAGTTTGGCCATCAGTCTGAGGGTGGTAAGGTGAACCAAAAGATAGATTGGTACCCAACCTAGTCCATAATGTCCTCCAAAAATGGCTCATAAACTTCACATCCCTATCTGATACTATGCTCAATGGAAGACCATGAATCCTCACAATCTCGTTAAAAAACAAATAGGCAGTGTGGCTAGCATTAGTAGTAGTTTTGCATGGAATGAAATGCCCCATTTTACTAAATCTATCAACAACTACATAAATGCTATCATACCCCTTCTTGGTTTTGGGTAAGCCCATAATAAAATCCATACTCACACACTCCCATGGCCGGTTAGGGACTGGTAGAGGCTGATACAACCCTGCATTACTCATTCCTCCTTTTGCCTTCATGCAAACAACACACTTCTCCACATACTTGGTGACATCTTTCACCAACTTTTGCCAATGGTAGAACCTTTGGACAAGCTCCAAGGTCTTTTTCATACCAAAGTGACCACTTAGAGACCCATTATGTTTCTCATGTATGAGATTCATCCTCATAGAGCCTCTTGGAAAACACAACTGATCACCCCTAAATAACAGTCCATTCTGCAAGGCAAACTCTGAGAACTTGCTATGAAAATGGTTTTGAAATTCAACACATACCTTGTATGCTTCCCCAAAATCCTCATCTGCCTTGTTTAAGTCTCTAAAACTATCAATGGAAATGCTATTTAGTTGGACTTCTTGGATGGTAAGTAACCTCCTGCTTAGTGCATCTACAACCTTATTGAGATGCCCCTTTTTATGCTTTATAGTGAAGGTGAATGCTTGCAAATACTCCATCCACTTCCAATGCCTATTGCTTAGTTTTTCTTGTGTATTAATGTAACTATGGGCTTGGTTGTCAGTGAACACCACAAATTCCTTAGGCAAAAGATAATGCCTCCATTTTCTCAAGGATTGAACTAAAGCATATAGTTCCAAATTATAAGAAGAATATTTCTTCTTAGCCTCATTTAATTTCTCACTAAATAAGACAATTGGCCTACCTTCTTGACTCAATACACCCCCTATTGCCATCCCACTTGCATCACATTCAATGGTGAATAATTTCTCAAAGCTTGGAAATTGTAGGACAGGTCGAGTAGCCACTTGTCTTTTCAACAGCTCAAAGGATTTTTCTGCTTCCAATGTCCACCTAAACTTAGTTTTGACCCCACCCTTAATAATATCCAATAATGGAGCACATATCCCACTAAAGTTCCTAATAAAATTTCTATAAAACTATGCAAGGCCATGAAAAATTCTTACCTCAGTGGTTATGGTAGGTGGAGGCTAGTTTAGGATAGCAACAACCTTGTCTTGGTCCATCTTCAAAGACCCTTTGGACACTACAAAGCCCAAATACACTAGTTCTTGTTTGAAGAACTCACACTTTTCAAGGTTGATAGCCAATTTATCTTCATGCAACCTCTTCAATATTGCCTCTACATGTCTAATATGATCCTCTCTTGTCTTGCTAAATATCAGTATATCATCAATATATACTACCACAAACTTCCCTGTGAAGTCTTTGAGCACCTCATTCATGAGCCTCACGAATGTGCTCGGAGCATTAGAGAGGCCAAATGGCATGAAAAGACACTCATATAATCCATCATTGGTCTTGAATGCTATTTTCCATTCATCACCTTCCTTCACCCTGATTTGGTGATAACCACTCTTCAAGTCCAGCTTGGTGAAGTACATTGCCCCTCCAAGGAAATCCATAATATCCTCTATCCTAGGTATAGGGAACCTATACCTTATTGTGATCCTATTTATAGCCCTTGAGTCTATGCATAGTCTCCATTTTCCTCCCTTCTTGGATGCCAACACAACCAAGACTGCACGAGGGCTAATAATCTTCTTGATCCAAGAGTTCCTGCACTTGTTTAGCTACCTCCAAGTTCTGATTAGGAGTAAGCTTGTATGCAACCTTGTTGGGAAAATATGCCCCTATCACAAAGTCTATTTGGTGACTTATTACCCTCTTAGGTGGTAGGGTTGCAGGAGTGCCATCACTCACTATGTCCTTATACTTCTCAAGCAATTATTGCACCTCTGGTGGTAATGACTCCTTCATTAATTTTTCTTCCTCCTTGGGTCTTAGCACAATGACATACCCTCCACTCTCATCATCTTTATATCTTTCACAAACTGTTTCCCACTACAAAAAATCACATTAGGAGTCTTTGACTGTGGTTTTTCATCTTCTAGTAAAGACTGAATTTTGAAAGTCTTTCCTCCTTTCTTGAAGGTGATGGAATTCTCCTTCCCATCATATACTGCCCCATTATCAAATTACCAAGGCCTCCCAAGTAGAAAATGGAAAGCATCCATTGGTAGGATGTCACAAAGTAGTCTATCCTTGTACCCTGAAATTGAAAACTCAACCCAAGTTTGCTCATTGACCAATACACTTTGGCCTTTGTTGAGCCATGTCACTTTATAGGGATTCACATGGGGTATCTTGGCTAGCTTAAGTTTCACCAATACCTCCTCTGAGATGATATTATATGTGGATCCAGAGTCCATAATCACTTTACAAACCTTACCAAGAATTTTTCATCTAATTCTAAACAAGGCCCTCCTATGTTTGGGCCCATCCTTGATTGGTTGCCTTATCAATACTCTTCTGAACATCAAGTTCTCTCCCATCTCTAAATCTAGATGGTCAATCTCAGGGGTTTTGACACTTGTCCTCATGTGCATATGCTACCCTCTTGTCACTGTTTGCTGCAGAATGTTTGTCAAGACATCTATAGGCTGGATGGCCTTATTTCCCACAATAATAACACTTCGTGGTTGCAAAGTAAGAACTAATCCTACCTCCTCTTCCTCTGTTAGGACCACCATAATTACCCCTACCTTTGTTATAGCCTCCTCTTAAACTTCTTTCAGTTTGCTGCTCTATCAACTTGTTCTCTCCTTGTGACCTTTGTTCACTACCTCTACCTTGGTAACCTCCTCTTTGACCCTTTTGGTCTCTCCCTCTGCCTCTATTGTTATTTTTGTTCTTGAATCTAGAATCCCCTTTCTTCTTTTTCTTCTCTTCCACCCTTATAGCCAATTGATGACACTTCTGAATTGTAGTTGGTGTCCATAGGCTAATCTCCTCTTGGATGTTCCACTTCAATCCACCCAAGTATCTAGCCACTTTTATTGACTCCTCTTCCTGCAATTTAGACCTTAGACACAATCTCTAGAATTCCTCAGTATATGAGGCCACATCTAGGTCTTTTTGTTTCAAGTTTTGCCTCTTTCTATGGAGTTGGATTTCATAATCCTCTGGGAGATAATTCTCCTTCAACCCTGTCACCATGGCATTCCAATTTGCTATTGGTTGCTTTCCCATTCTTACCCTCTCATCTTGAAGGTATTTCCACCAAGTCAAAGCTGACCCTATGAGTCTAGACTTGTCCACTTTAATATTTTGGGCTTCAGTTATACCCTCACACTCAAAATGATTCTCCATTGCTTCAATCCAGTCCATGACTGTGTCAATATCCATATTTCCACCAAACAAAGGTATTCCTTCCAAAGACTTTCCAATTAATGCTTTTATGGCTTTGAAGAAAGGTTCCTCATTCAACATTGGGTCTGGTTCGGGGATGAAGTTTTCCTCTTCAACTTCCTGCTTACCCCTACCACTAGTTTCAGCTTCAAAGTCTTTCTTCCTAGCAGCATCTGCTAGTTCTTCCATCTTCAACCTCATTGCTTCCAAGGTACCTTCAAGGAGTCTATTTTTCTCCTTTTCCTCTTCCATGTCCTTGGCTAATTCTTCATTTGTCACCATCTTTGTAGAACCACTAGATTCCACTTCTGACATACATAATCCCAAATCTTTAACTTGCTCTGATACCAATCTGATGTATCACTAAACTTGCTTCCGCCTAACCTCCTCTAGGGTCTCCTAGGTCACTTTATTGACCTAATAGGGTTATTCCACTAACCCTATGCTCCTTAGGATTCTTATCACAAGATCCCAATCCTTTCGACTAGTGAACACCAACATGTAGGACAAAACACTCCATGCTTCTTCCTAGACCCCAAATGGTCTTTCTTTCTTTATTTTCCCAAAATGCTCCAACTGACCCAAATTGATTAGCAACCACTCCAAAGAGAGAAATAGGGTTTCCAAAATGTTACTAGGATCCTTTCCACCACCTGCAATCACACTTTGCATTGGAACCCTAATTGAGCTCCAAGAAACACAACAATTGCTTCCCAAATAAGGCTACAAGCAATTAGGCTCTATTTCTGCAATAACTCACAAAAGGTCTTAACAAGTATGGAAACAAGTGTAGGATCTAGATACCCTTTATCAAGACACTAGAGATTTTCTAGGTCTAGGGTTCTCAAGCTATCCATACAACTCTACCTATAATCAAGGCTAAAATTCAGGGTTTCATGGCTTTCAAAGCCAGTCTGAAAGAAAACTTGTTCTTGCTATAAAAAATCATTCACCAAACCTTCCCATTCAAATTGGGACCTCATAACAGATCACCCTACTCCTCTCCAAGCTTTTATTGAAGCTATGAATGCTTTCAATCCACCAAACTAGCTCTGCAACTACTGGTGATCCCTAGCCATGCATCACTGGCTCGCCTAGGGCATCACATTAAAAATGGCTGCCATACTTTCCAGGGCCCCTCCTTCACTATAAAAAATGTACATGGAGTAACCTTCCATAATCCAAGATCCCATGCAAGTGCCATAGTGGATAAAGGATTTATGACCCCATTTGCTCACAGTGCTCTATTTAGGACAACAACAGTGTAGAAAACAAAAGATTTTATAAAAGCAACTACAACTATTGCATCTAAAAAAATAACAACACAAGAAGTCTTATAAAAACCTAAATTACTCAAAACAATTCTTACAGAAGTTGATTCAATCCATTAAACTATCCAATCTTCACAAAACACACAAACTGTAACTGTTATTCCAATACATAGCCCGTACACAATATGAATTCAACTTTCCAACCCTGAAAAAAGCTTGAGGATGGTCTTATGTACTTGACCAAGGCACTCAAAAACTGGTTTCAGACAGTTAAGAAACTAATTCCTTCAAATTTGCATTCTTGTCATAAATGTTGTCAATGTTGTCAATGACAACATTGACAACTTTTGCAACTTTTTGGATATGCTATCCAAACTTGGTCAAAAGTTGTCTAAACTTCTCCAAAATACTAATTAAGGAGTATACACATGAAATAGGACCTCTAATCCCTTTCTTGGCCAAATTTGGCACTAAACTCATAAAACACCCTATTAGACCTAGATTGGACTACAAGGTCACTAAGGACCTAACAAGACATCCTCTCACTTAGCACACTACACACTAGGACTTTTGGTCCCTTTATTCACCTAGTGGTCTGGCTAGAACCACTACAAGCCAAAAAACATAAATAATCCCTAGGTTACAATGTATCTCCTACCCTACCTAGGTGCTCCTGCACCACTCTTAGTGATTGAGGCCACCAACAAGTCTAGGGTTTGATGACATCTTCAAAGTCTCTGGAGATTATGAGACTCTTCTTTCCCAAACTGAGACACCAAGACAAATATGGTAAATTGTATATGCTCCGTGACCATGATTTTATTCTTTGATCTCTATTTTTGTATGTCGTGGTCTTCTCATTTTTAAGTAACGCTTTTCTGATCTCGAGCTCCTAGGGCTTTACTGTATCTTGGAAACATTTGTATGAATGCCTTAGAAGCTTGGTTATAGATCATAGCTTACTGACTCCTTTGATCACACTTTGTGCATTTGCATTCACTGTAAATACACGTTCCTCATTCCATCCTTCCAAATTTGTCAACTCACAGATCGACTTAATTTGATGATGGGTTTTGTGATGGAATGGTATCCATGATTGATCTCTGCATTATATAGTCTTTTAAACTTATGACTAGCTCTTGATGACTTGTACTTATATCTCTTATGTCACTATCATGTTGTTCACTATAATTTCTTCTAGAAATGTATTAAATCTCATTAATGTGAGGGCTTCTCATGCCTAGTAGATTGTTGCTCCTTAGAATCTCCTGGGGATCTTTGTATCATTCAATGCATCATTGTCTTCAGTATTTATTTTTTGGTCTATGGATGTATCCCTATAATCCACTTTACAATAACTACTTTTGGATAAATAATCACTACGATTTTTATTTTTACAAGTGCATTTAAAATACCACTTTCAAACACTTTTGTCAACATTACTGAGATTGTTCTATGTCACCAAAAATGATGACTTTACTCATTGTCTGCAAACTGGCATTGATAGGAGACACCTCTATACATGAGAACATGAGGCTTTATCTTTTCTTGCAAGTTGTTTTGTACTTGGGCCACTTTCACCTTTTGTTGATGATTGTTGTCCACTCAACTACATGACTTTAATAGATCTTACTATAACAATGTTATTGTGATCCTTGTGACATTGAGACCGATATGGTTATTATTTTCTGACTACCTCAGACATGTCATTGTGATTTTATTCTATTTACCATCATGATGTAAAATAATCATTGCACCTAACTGAACTTGTGGTACCCCGTGCTTCTCAACAATAATTTCTTTAAGTGTTAAGTATTTATCATCCTCTTTGACTGTAAGAATGAATATGATAATCATTCTATGCACTTAGTTGATTTGCTCTTGTACTTGATGATCATTTAAATTGCTATGCCTCTTATGCATTGGGATCTTAATTGAATGTCAGTATTGTTTAACAATGATATGACTATTGCGACTCCTCATAAGATAGCTTCAACTCCCTAATATTCTTTAACTTTCTAATAGCAATGATAGCTACTTTCCATTGTATACTGATCACTTATCATTATTGTTTCACTTTCATAGTGACCTTTATCATCATAAGCACATGATTCCATTATCTTTCTGTGTGATGCTCATGAATATGACTATTCATTCATGACATGATGACTATTTTTCCTGAACTAGATGCTATTTCATGAATTTTGGTGCATAATCCTATAGATCATTGTATCTCCCACAAATTTGATACGTCATCATTATGATAAAAAATGAAAATATTACCATGTGAGAATTATAATATGTATATTTCTAGCATTGTGAGCTTTCTCCTGTAACTCCATTATGCCTTAGATTATTGCATTGGAATTCATGACAACAACATTAAAATGTTGTTCCTTTTCTCTCAATGCATCATTCTCTCTTATATATTTGGTAGCCTCATGATTGCACACACTGAACTTGTATTTTCCTCATAACATACTTTAATGAATGATATAGTATATGTAGTGCCACTGCTACACATTGATATTTGTTTTTATTTCTATTCTATTCTTGTAGCTGTAGCAATGCTTTATTGAATACTCTTGTTATCTATTTGATTTCACCCCAAAAGGCTAGGCTAGACCCTTATGGGAGCCTCATTTTACCCCACTTTCCAGGATGGAACACATGTTTCTGCATGCAACACAGCTAGTTAGGAAAACATTAGATCTTTCTAGTTCAAAGAGCATTTGATATTGCATAGGTAGGTAGATAGAATGGTCTTCAGTCAATGCTTAGAACTTTCAAAGTTCTAACATTATTGCTTACACAGTTTTGCAGGTTACGACAACAGGCATGGAAGGGTAAAGTAGGAGTGTAGTAGATGAAGAGTTGTTGCAAGGAAATTCCTCAAGCTTCTAGTCATTTAGGTGATGACTGCATTTTTATATTTCCCCATTTATGTACTTTTGAATACTTTCTAGATTAGGAAATGTAATGTTTTCTTTGCTTGTTTCACGACATGTGTGAAGCAATCATTACTTTGATTAATAGAATGTTACATTTTAAGAAAATATATATGATATTCTTTTTTTATTCATGAAATGTACTTTAGTTTTCATCATCAAATGCAAAATATAATTTGAATCAAACTCAAAGCAATAATTATATGCAAAACATAATAGTTCAAATCTACCTCTTCATTTAGAATGCAAGGCTCTACCTGATTGAACCAGGTAGGTGGAATTAGGTAACATTTTTGGAAAAATCTACTACATGTATGCCTTCTATACATGAAAACCATTAGCCTTGGATGAATCCATTGGGAAGTGAGTCACATTAGGCACAAAAATCAAAGTTTGGAAAATGAATGACTGAAATAGACCAATGTAGGATATCATTTGGGTGTAGATTTATGGCTTATGGTATGAGACAACTCCCCTATCATGAATGATAGGTATGCACTCAAATGGTAATAGATATTGATATTTTTGAGTGATTTATGTGACATGGAACTTTACAACAACTTGAAACTTGGAGAACCCTACAACAACAATGTGTGTTTTGAGAAATGCTTAGGGAAAACTAAAAATCTGACACAACCCAACAAACTGACACAACATAAACAAACTAGACCTATTTACAATAAAGAGCCTCTTTAGCATGTATGTCATGAAGGCTTATCATTCATCATGTATTCCTTGGAATAAGTAGCTGATGAAATATCTGGTGCATGGTAATCTGGTATATGATAAAGACGTTATGTGACACCTCCTACTGCATGTTTGTATGTGCTATGGTGGTCACATGTGAAGGTTTGAGATTGTATATAATAGAATGAACTTTTCCTTTTTATGTACAATGTGAAATCTTGGCATAAGGTGCCCATAGCATGTATGAATGTGATGCAATAGGTAAGACACACTAGCAAATAACAAAACATCTAGAAAACTAGAAAACGTCTAAGCTATAGTGCAACAACACTTTATTGAAAGCTAAAACCTATCCTAATATGTACAAAGTAGGCCCATAGTTCATACCTCAAAGAAACGCTTGACGTGGATACCATTAACAGTTATAGGAAACACATCTCCTTCCATAGTGGACAACTAGTATGCATTATACTCTTTGCATACTAAAGTCATGAATGGTCCACTCCACATGCTATCAAACTCGATGTGCTTTCCAGGTCTATTCTTCAACTCATCCCACCTTAGAATAATATATACCTTTTGGAAATATTTATGAGTGGATTTATTATCAAAAAACCTTTTGGTTTGGAGTTGATAATACTCCATTTGATTCATTTCCTTATCTCTGAGTTCTTCCAACTCCATCAACTAAGCATATCTAACCCCCATTGGATCACCTTCTTCAAATAGCGTAAGTTGACTAGCCATATCTAGTATAGGTAGCTTTGTAGCAATAGGAAACCGTGCTTCCTTTCCAAACACTAGGACATAGGGATAATTTTTTGTAGCCTGGTTAGGTGTTATCCTATCATCCCACAATGTAGTTTTTAACTTAGTATGCCAATCCCTCTAGTTATCTTATAGAGTCCTCTTTATGATTTTGATCAGATTCTTATTGGTGGAATCACCTAGCCCATTACCCTATGGGTAATAGTTTGAAGAAGTGTTAAGGTAAAAACCATTCTTAAGAGCCCATTTAGTGACCCTTAAACCAATGAATGTTAATGTAATATCATAGATAAATGAATCTGGTACACCATATCTGGTTACAATATCTTCATAAAAGTTTAGGATATAGGTTTCATTCACATATTTATAGGCCATTGCTTCTGTCCATCTTGTAAATAATCTATGATAGTCAAAATCCACTTGTGCCCCACACTTGAAGGTGGATTTATGGCTCTGATAAAATTAATACCCCTTCTCATAAATGGTTTCTCCACTTGGATGGGCTGCAAAGGCATAGATGGAAAACTTTGTTTACATGCAAACATGACACATTTAGCACATTTTATAGTCCATTCATGGGTATCCTTAAATATATTAGGCCAATAATAACCATCCCTCACAATCTTCCATGCAGTAGTCCTTGCTGAATAATGACGTCTAGCAGGACCATTATGAAACTCAAAAAGTACTTTCTCTATTTGGTCATTATCAATGCATCTTAAAAGAACTCCATTATGATCTTTTCTATAAAGCACATTGCCAATTAAGACATAAGGAACATATTGGAGTCCTAAATACCTCCTTTTATCCTTGTTCAAACTAGGTGGGCACTCACTGGTTTGTAGAAAGTGAACCATGTCTTTCAAGCATCTTGTTGTCTCATTGTTATCCTCTACATTATTGATAACCAATGCCGTGTCTACCATATTTCTATCCTCTTTATCAGGTTCTTCTATTTCTTCACGCAACCCCTTACCCCTTATAAGCTTGGTCACTTGAATATCAATATCAAACTCCATGACCTTAGTTATCCAACCAACACACTTTTCATTTAGATCCCTGCTCAAAATGAATTCTTTGACACTTGTATGGGAAACCATTAAATGGACTTTATTGTTAGAAATCAGGTGTCTAAACTTCTTAAGGCCTTTAATGATAGCTAACACATGCTTCTCTAAATTTTTTTATCTCTTCTCATATTCCTCTAAACCCTTACTAAAGAATGCAATGGGTTGTTCAAAGCCATCATCATTCTTTTGTACTAAAATTGCAGAAATGGTTTCAAGGCTAACATAAGCATATACAATTAAATCCTTCTGCATGTTAGGATTTACTAATGTAGGGGCTGACACTAAGGCTTCCTTGATTTCTTGAAATCTATTTTTTCCTTCTCTGGTCCAACTAAAAGCTATATTTTTCTTTAACACAATTGTTAATGGTTTCAAAATATTAGCAATACCAGGTAGAAACCTTCTTAAAAAAATTATTTTTCCTATAAATCTCTGCAACCCTTTCTTGTGATTGGGTAAAGACAACTCCAATATGGCTTGTACTCTTTTAGGATCAACTATTGTACCATACTTAGACATAATATAGCCCAATAACCTACCCTCATGAATTACAAAAATTGACTTTTTGGGTTTAATGAGACACCAAATTCTCTACAACGCTCAAGTATCTGTCTCAAATGACCTAGGTGATCTTGGGCTTGTTTAGAATAAACTATGATGTCATCTAGGTATACAAGCACAAAATTATACATATCTGACCATCAAAGGCCATATCAATGGCTTTCTAAAATGTGGCCCCTGCATTAGATAGACCAAATGGAATCCTTCTATAAGATATACTACCCCATTTAGTGGTAAAATCCACCTTGAACTGGTCTTCATCCTTCACTAAAATATGGTTATAACCAGAAAAGCTATCTAGTAGAGAGAAACATTCAGAACCTGAAACAAATTGCTGAATTTTCTCGATTGAAGGCAAGGGGTGACAATATTTCAATGAGGCCCTATTCAAATCTCTAAAATCAACACATAATCTGAGTTCTCTATTTTTCTTTGTCATTGGCACTAAGTTAGAAACCTAAGAGGTATGCTTTATGGGATAGATTATACCACTCTCAATCAGTTTATTTATCTCTTTTTGCATAAGAGGTTCTAATTTGGGATCAATTGGTCTTTGTTTCTACCTTATAGGCTTTGCATTGGGTTATAATTAAATGGTGTTTTGGGCCATTTGGGGATCAAAACCCTTAAGGTCACTATACTTCCATGAAAATACATCATTGAATGCTTGAAAAATCTTAATAAAAGCATAATTTTCTTGCTGTGAATTAATTTTACCAATTTTTAGGAGCTTACCTTTGAATATCTCCATCTCCTCATAGTGTTCTTCTTTAACCAACATGCTGGTTTTATTATTTTTGAGCTAGTCATCAGTACTGAAAATAGACTTGAAGGTGACTAATCCCTTGGGCAACTTATTATACTTTAAATGAATAACTTGATCACCATATTTCTACTTCAATTTCTCCTGATTGAAAGATACAACCATGTCCTCTTCAAGCAGAAAATTAAGAATATGCTCATCATTTTCAAAAACTAGCCAATTCAAATTATTGTCAGGAATAGAAGGACAAACTAGGATCTTAACATGTTGTTGTGCTTTTTTTCTTATTGATGGTATTAGGAATACCAACTTAAGTGATGGTATTAGGAATACCAACTTAAGCACCTACTGTAGCTAGTCTATTAGCATGCTGATTTTGATTTCTAGGAATTGAAATAAAATTGAAAGCATCAAAATCTTCTAACAAGTCCCAAACCTGGTTCTTACGACTTCAAGGTGTCATTCTTCACTACATACAACCTATAACCTAATTTACAATGAGCTCACTATCCCCAAATACTTGCAGACATTTAGTACCTCTCTTTCTAGCCTATTCTAATCCTTGAATTAACCCTTCATATTCAACAGTATTCCTGGTACAAGCAAAAGAAAAATGGAAAGCAACGTAATACCTTTTCTCTTGAGGGGATACAAGCATGCCACCTCCACCAGAACCATTCTTGCTTTGTGAGCCGTCAAAAGACATCTTCCACACTTCATTCTTCTTTTCAAAATTTTGTTCTGCACTCTTTTCAAGGTTAGGCATGAAGGAATCAGGCTCTCTAATCATGTACATGCCTAAACTAGCCTCTTGTATAACTGCAGTTTGGGTTTCATGAGCATTTTTTTCTCCCCACTCATCCAGCAGGTTGTCTAAAATGTTCTATATTTGGGTATTAAAATCTTGGATAAAATATTGATCATCATGATTAGCAATTATACAATTTGCATTGATGGGGCTAGGATTATATGGCTCTATATGATATTTTTCAAATACTTCATATTGAATTGTTACTTTGGTTCCATACCTAGTTCTAAACAACATATGTGACCAATCTAAGGATAGATAACCTCCTTTTTTGCAGTAAAATCCCTAAATAAACACAAGGAAAAATAGGGAGGAAGGTCTATAACAAAGATGTCTTGCTCAATTGCAAAATTAGGACATGCATTAAGGGTAGGGATTTCACCTTTGATCAGACCTACAATATTCACTGTTGATCCATCTAATTGCACTACTCCTTTCTCAAGGGGTTTATATTCAAGGCCTAATTGGTCTGCAATTTTCTTTGGCATGAATGAACTAGTGGCTCCACTATCTACCATACAATTATGCACAAAATTATTTGCTATAATGAGTGAAATATAAAATGGAGGAGGATTAACATTTTTACTTACTGGTTTTTTGTTGTCTTTCACTTCACTTGCTGCTGATTTTATGCTATCTTTAATTTCATTTGAAAACACTTTCAAGGAATCATCTGCATTCTTAGGATTATAACCTTTTCTTTCACTCAATGCAGATGTTAATATCGCAACTTGACCAGGAATTTCCAATGAATATCACATGCTCATAGTAACATTCATCATTTTCATATTTTCCACAATGTTAAATGGAATGGTGACATGTACCTTTGATGGGGTTTGGCACCATCAGGGTCAACTTGCATTTGGGGTTTCTCCTTAGGTTGATTATGAGGAGGTCTATAGAGTATCTTAGTTACTTGGGGTACATGTGACCCTCTAGTTGCAACATCTTGGTTATTACTTTGGTTCACTGTTGTTTGAGCTACATGTAGAGCTCTTTTCTTACTTCTTTTATTGCATGTAGTTGGAGTTCCATCTGTAGTCACTTTGGAGTGTCATCTGTACTCACTCCATAGAATTGTTCAGTCTTCCAATTTAGGAGAGTAGCATCAACTAGAGTTTAATCTTATTGTTGTGAGGCATCATAAATGGGTATATGTGACTATGAACTTTTAGCACTTTGAACCATTAGGGCCTGATTAATAACCCCAATTGAACATGTGGCTTGATTGTGTGCTTGTTGACATGGAAAACACCAGTCATAATCTGGCGAAAGATTATTTTGAGTAGGAACCAAGTCCCTCACTGGATTCACAACACTAATAAGTACTGGATTATAATTCTGGTAATGCCTCTGATTCAAATTCCACCTACCACCTTGATAATTGCATTGGTTGAATTGCCTATTCTATCGATATTATTGTCCTTGACCACGTTGAAATGGATGATAATTTTGTCTATTTTGTTGTTGTTCTTGACCTTGTTGTTGCTGGTAAGATGGAGCTTGGTACTGCTTATTGATGCTTGTAAGCTCATTTCCCAAGGTTGTCAGGATACTCTCAAACTTTTGCTAGATATTTTTTATTTCTAAGATCTCTTGAGAAGGTCCTGCAACTTGCATTTCACTAATTGAAGTAGGCTATGACACTGGGACAACATGAGAAGGACTCAATGGGGGTATATTTAAAGACATGTTTGGCTGAATATTGGGAAAGATAGGCATTGGAGGCCTAGGTGCTATTTTTATAGCTTGGACTAAGATATTTTCAGCTCTAATAGCTACCTCATATGCTAAGTGAAATGAAGTACCCCCCATGGACTAAATTTGGACAACTATGTCACTATTAACTCCCTTAAGGTAGTATAGAAATGCATGATTAACAGAGGGCTTAACAATAGCTAAGATTCTATCCCAAGTTTTCTGGAATCTAGTATTAAAATTGGTCATGGTCTCTTGAGGGGCTCTTTTTAATAGTAGTCAATTGCTCTACTAATTTTTTTTTATCTGATTTATCCTCAAAAAACTTAACTAAAGCATATCCTAACTGATCCCAATTAGCTATTGAATCTAATGGAAAACTTCTAGACCACTCTAATGCTTTACTTTTTAGAGAGGCAACTAGTAGCCTCACAACTACATTGTCTTGAGTAACATGTTGTACATCACAAAGAGAAATTACATCTATGATATGCTTAGTGGCTGAAGTTTGATTCTCTCATGTGAACTCAAGTAACCCTTTTAATGCATCAACTGATATTAAATCATATTGTGCAATATTCAAGGGACTACCTTGATTAAATGACACAAATCCAAAGGCTCTAGCCATTGTGTGACATGGAAGTAGAGCTGTAACAACATGAACAACAACACTACCACTTGGAATAGTAGCACTAGAAGAGGAGGCATAAAATGCTCCTAATGTGAGTGGAAAAGTGAAAGGGAGAGGAGCTAGAAATCTGCAAGTGGGTGAGTCTGAATGCTTTATATCTTGATCTCTTATAGATGGTATTCTTCTTCTCTTTGGAACTCTTTTAGGAGGAGAAGACTCAAATTTTTTTGAATGAGGAGTCCTCTTTTGTGACCTTCCTTGTCTTTTGGGTGATGACAACTACAGATATTCAAAATTCTTTGAACTTCTTGTTTCAATCTTTCTCATGAAAATATAGCAGCACTAACACACTTGTTCTTAACACCAGGAAGTTGCTAGATATACTTATCATAACCTCTTAAAGGTCTGCCTTATGCTGGCATCATATCAAAATCAGCATAAACTTGAAATATGGACTTTCTTTTTAGTCCCACCGGGCGTGCCAAAACCATTGAGACCTTAAATTTGCACCCTATCAAGTTTGCAATTATAAACTTGAAATTTTGGTCAAGATGGAATCACTCCTAGGGTGTGGGATTTTCCTACTTATTGGAGTGAATATTTGGATTCTAGGTCGGCTCCTATTTGATATTCACCTAAGCTTAGAAACAAAACTAATCTAAAACTTTGAAGGGAAAAGGGAAAGAGATACATAAATGAACTTGACAACTAAAAATGAAAACCTAAGCTAAACAGGTGATACACCAAAGTTGAAGTAACTCTACTCCAGCTTTTGACACTAGAAAGCTTTTAAAAAGACAAGATGACACAAATTTGATTATTTTACAACTCACATATAAATATTTCATAAGAAGGATAACAATTCCTAATACCAGTTAACAAGATGATAATCTTCACAATTAACTGGATCAAAGAAAATTAAAATCACAACCTATAACCTATATGAGATGAAATTCTATTCAATTAAATATGCAAGGCTGAGACATAAACTTGAAGGATTTGAGTGGTTAATCACTACAAGAAAACATCAAAATCAATATTTCTGCACACAATAGAATGAACACAAATATGGTCTCTAAGAACACTGACCTTTATTTAAAAACTGCAAGGCTAATGCTGTCATAAGGCTACAATGAGCTACCATTGTATGTATCTAACAAGAAGGATTCATTCAATCACTTCAAATTTCTCCAATATGTGCAAATCCTAAAAAATAAGAGTTGAATACAAATATTTATCTTCATCATGAAGATGTGGCCAAGAAACTAGGTCATAAAACCCCATGAATCCTTTTGGTCAAATTCAACTGAAAATCCCCCAATATTGGTGCTATATCTCCTCCAAAAACACATGGTATAATGAAAAAGACTTACCCCTTCAACCTTCCACCATAAATACTACCCAAAATTCTCAACTAGCCCCTAAAAGGACTCAAACAGCCCTATATACTCTCCCCATGTCTCTCCACCAAAACCGATTCCAACTCCTTCTTGACTTGTTCATAATGCACATGTATATCCAAACTACTTCAAACTAAGTCAAAAATATCCTCCATAACACTAGGTCTTCCCTATGACTCACAAATGAGGACATTTAATTAAATTTTGCATCATAAATATAATGTGCTAAGTGTTAGAATGAATTTAGAATAACTGAGAGGGGAGGGGTGAATTAGTTATCCTCAGGTCTAGATGTAGCAAATAAAAACTTTCTGTATTTCAGATCTACTCGGCAGCAGTAGCATAAGTCAACAACTTAATCATGCAGTTTACTGTCAATTGAAATTAGCTTGTAGAAACATAACAGTAAAACAAACCATAAGCATTCACACAAGTTGACACAAGTATTTAA
>MU226606.1:4990196-5020976 GCA_018584345.1 Thuja plicata
GTGGCCTTGTTAGAGGACTTAGAACATTCCACCTGAATGTCACCTTGTTAGAGGATTTATACAAATGACTATTAAGTCAACCTTGTTAAAGGATTTAACTGATACAATGGTTAGAAAGTAATCAACAGTTGTGATCTGGTACATACAACTTAATTTGTAATTCAGATCCAATTACAGCTCTGATGTTAACTTACTAGATAGACTGCACTGTCATTTCAACCTTCTGATCTGCTTGGAAATCTATCAAGCAATCACACATGCAACTCTCTGCTTCTGTATTCAGCCTTCTCTGCTAGATCATGCTAAATAGTAAATCAAATATGCAAACCTCTTGCATACACATCCACTCTTCCACTTTTCCACACTTCATGAATAACCCCTTGAGGTTATCATATACCTCTCTGTCTAGGCCAGATAAATCTTTTTCCACTTAAACAAGATCGTAGATCTTAGGTTAGGTCAGATCCAATGGATCATTCCATCTTTGCATTACATTTACTTCTCCAAAGTAGTCTCTAATTAAATCTTGAAACCATGCATTAATTATGGTTACCCATACATTAAATGATGTGGATCAATCTTTAATTAACATTACATATCCCAATAAAATTAACTAAGTCAGCCAGAGATCTCAAATCTCATCATTAATCCAATTACTATAAGTCGGCCAACATCACTATTTCCACTCAGCAATTTCAATGGTGCTCAACATTGAACAACTTTGCTCATCACGAACAACTTTACTTGACACAAGCAACTTTGCTCGGCACAAAACAGCCAGAAAAACTATCTTTGAAAGATAAACAACTAATTACTTTGCCAGAGTGCCAACTGATCAAGTACCCTTTTGTTGCCTTAACTCAATCATTCACTTGGTCTTCTTGTTAAATCTTCTTCATCAACAATAGATATGGTACTCAAATAGATAACAATAGTCTCACCAGTTAAGGTTTGACATCAATGACAGAATAACAATTGCTTGCATTGTCACTTTCCAACACTAAGTAATTTGATACATGTTACTTAGTCCACCATTTACAATATAAAAAGGATGCAAAATCTAACCAAATTCTACATAATGTCCCTATCCTATATTTTTTTGCATTTTTTTAGCTATTTAAATAAAATGAATTATAATTATGCCATTTTAATAAATAGTTTTACATTCCAAAACAAAAATGAAAAAATATGGAAATAAAAAGACATTAAGTGACAACCCATCACTTGTAAAAAAACAACCTAAAATCACCTATGTCATACCCACAGGGAATTTAACCAAAGAGTTTTTATAAAAAACATTGGAGATCGAACCCTAATTTATTTCATTTATTTTTGGCACAAATTGTATACACTCTCTTTGATTGAGGCCGCTGACAAGTCTAGGGTTTGATGTCATCTTCAAAGTCTCTAGAGATTCTGATACTCTTCTTTCCCAAACTGTGACACCAAGACAAACATGGTAAATTTTATATGCTCTGTGACCATGATTTTATTCTTTGATCTCCATTTTTGTATGTTGCAGTCTTCTAATTTTTAAGTAATACTTCTCTGATCTCAAGTTCCTAGGGCTTTACAATAGCTTGGAAACATTTGTATGAATGCCTCTAAAGCTTGGTTATAGATCATAGCTTATTGACTCCTTTTGGTAATAGTTT
The DNA here is from genome assembly GCA_018584345.1 of Thuja plicata. Lineage (NCBI taxonomy): Eukaryota > Viridiplantae > Streptophyta > Pinopsida > Cupressales > Cupressaceae > Thuja > Thuja plicata. Next base: position 4,991,852 of record MU226606.1, read on the forward strand.
GTCCATTTTCATTCATTGTAAATACATGTTCCTCATTTGATCCTTCCAGATTTGTCAACTCACAGATTGACTTAATTTGATGATGGGTTTTGTGATTGAATGGTATCCATGACTGATCTCTACATTATCTAGTCTTTTAAACTCATGTCTGGCTCTTGATGACTTGTACTTATGTCTCTTATGCCACTAGCATGTTGTTCACTATCATTTCTTGTAGAAATGTATTATATCTCATTAATGTAAGGGCTTCTCATGCCTGGTAGACTGTTGTTCCTTAGCATCTCCTATGGCTCTTTGTAGCACTGAATGTATTATTGTATTCAATATTTATTTCTTTCTCTATGACTGTATCCATGTACTCCACTTTAAAATCACTGCTTTTGGATAAATAATCACTATGATTTTTATTGTTACAAGTGCATTTAAAATACCACTGTCAAACACTTTTGTCAACATTACTGAGACTATTCTATGTCACCAAAAATGATGAATTTACTCATTGTCTGCAAACTGACATTGATAGGAGTCACCTCTCTACATGAGAATATGATGCTTGATATTTTGTTACAATTTATTGCATACTTGACATAGGAGCCTCTTTCACCTTTGATAAATGATTTTTTTCCACTCAACTACATGACTATAATAGATCTTACTGTAACAATGTTATTGTGATCCTCATGAAATTGAGACCAGCATGGTTATTATTTTCTGTCTGCCTCAAACATGTCATTGTGATTATATTCTATTTACCATCATGATGTAAAATACTCATTGCACCTAACTGAACTTGTGGTACCCGGCGCTTCTCAACAATAATTTCTTTAAGTGATAAGCATTTATTGTCCTCTTTGACTATAAGAATGAATATGATAATCATTCTATGCACTTATTTGATTTTCTCTTGTACTTGATGATCATTGGAATTACTGTACCTCTTATGCATTGGGATATTCATTGAATGTCAGTATTGTTTAACAATTATACGAATATTGTGACTCCTCATAAGATAGCTTCAACTCCCTAATATTCCTTAAATTTCTAATAACAATGATACCTACTTGCCATTGTATATTGATCACTTACCATTATTGTTTCAATTTCACAGTGACCTTTATCATCATAAGCACATGATTCCATTATCTTTTTGTGTGATCCTCATGGATATGACTATTCATTCATGACATGATGACTATTTTGACTGAACTAGATGTCATTTCATGAATTCTGGTGCATAATCCTATAGATCATTGTATCTCCCACAAATTTGATGTTTCATCATAATGATAAAAAGAGAAATATTATCACGTGACAATCATAATATGTATATTTCTATCACTATGAGATTTCTCCTGTAACTCCATTATGCCTCAAATTATTGCATTGGAATTCATGACAATGACATTGAAATGTTGTTCCTTTTCTCTCATTGCATCATTTTTTCTTATATATTTGGTAGCCTCATGATTGCACACACTAAACTTGTATTTTCCTCATAACATAGTTTAATGAATGATACTGTATATGTACTGCCACTGCTACACATTGATATTTGTTTTCATTTCTATACATTGATATTTTTTTTGATTGCTATTCTATTCTTGTAGCTATAGCAATTATTTCTTGAATACTCTTGTTATGCATCAGATTTCAAATAACTCTTTGATTTCACCCCAAAAAGCTAGGCTTGACCCTCATGGGAGCCTCATTTTACCCCACTTGTCAGGATGGAACACATGTTTCTTCACATAACACAACTAGTTAGGAAAACATTGGATCTTTCTAGTTCAGAGAGAATTTGATATGCATAAGAAGGTAGATGGAATAGTCTTTAGTCATTTCTTATAACTTTAAAAATTAAAACATCATTGCTTGCACATTTTTGCAGGTTAGGCTAGAAAGTATGGAAGGGCAAAGCAGGAGTGTAGTAGATGAAGAGTAGCTGCAAGGACATGCCTCAAGATTCCATTCATTCAGGAAATGACTGTATTTTTACATTTCCCTGTTTATGTACTTTTGAATACTTTCTAGATTAGGAAATGCATTGTTTTCTGCTAGTTTCACGACATGTGTGAATCAATCATTACTTTGATTAATAAATATGTTACATTTTTAGAAAAGATATATGATATTATTTTGTTATTCATGAAATGTACTTTACTTTTCATCATCAAATGAAACATATAAATTGAATCAAAATCAAAGCAATAATTATATGCAAAACATAATAGTTCAAATCTACCTCTTCATTTAGAATGCAAGGCTCTACCTAATTGAATCGGGTAGGTGAAATTAGGTAACATGTCCATCTGAATTCTACATTCTCTTTCAACATACTTGGAAGAGGTTTAACCATAGTAACAAGGTTAGGAATGAACCTTCTTACAAAATTGATTCTACCAAGGAAACTTTGTAGTCCTTTCTTGTGACTAGGAAGTGGAAGAGAAAGAATAGCTTCCACTCTCTCTAGATCTATGATAAAGCCATCCTTTAATACAACATGTCCTAAAATATTTCTATGATTAGTATCAAACACACATTTTCTAAGATTCAAAGACATGACATATTCTTTGAACTTGATGAATACCTTCCTGAAATGATCAAAATGATATGTTGCATGCTTGGAGTAGAAAGTGATATCATCAATATACATCAACACAAACTCTTCCAAGACACCTCTAAAGGCAATTTCCATTCCATTTTGGAATGTAACACCTACATTAGTTATCCCAAATGAAATATTACAATAATAATAGGTTCCCCATTTAGTGGTAAATATTGTCTTATATTGGTCTGATTCTTGGACTAAGATTTGGTTATAACATGAATAACCAGCTAGGAAAGAAAATAGTTCTAAACCACTAACTTTAGACATGATCTTCTACATGGAAGGAAGGGGATGTAATCTTTAAGAGAAGCCTTATTTAGATCTTTAAAGTCTACATACAAGGTGATTTATCCATTCTCTTTCCTGACAGGGAAAATATTAGCTACCCAAGAAGAATGCTTAATAGGAAAATATATTAGCTTCTATGAGTTTGGAAAGTTCTTTTCTCATTAAGGGCTTGATCCTTGGATTCATTGGTCTCTATTTTTTTTTCTAACTTGTTTTGCATCAGCATTTAACTCTATGATATGTTGAAACAAGCTTGGGTCAAAACCCTTTAAGTCCTCATATGCCCAAGCAATAAAATCATTGAATTCTTGACATAAATTAATAAAAAATTCTTGTTCACTCTCAGATCATACCTTTCCCAAATTAAGAGTCTTTCCATCATCAATGGTGATATGTCTATAGTCCTCTTTCTTTGCAGCTAGGTTCAGACCTTTATTTCTTTCTTGATCAGAGAGTTAAAGATACCCTCCAAGATTACTAAACCTTTAGGTAATTTATTAGGATTGAGCCTCATAACCTGATCTCCATATTGAATTTATAACTTGGACTGATTTTTATCAGAGAAGTCTTCTTCATTTTCTATAAAATTGACAATTTGCAAACCAGAATAAAAAACCTGCCAATTTGTACAATTGTCTAGGACAACAGGCCTTACAACAAGTCTGTTATGTTGTTCCTTCATGTCTATAATGTGCTTTGGTATGTCATAATGAGAACCAAAATTTTCAATTCTATCATAATGTTTGTTCTAATTTCTAGGAATACTTTGCATATTGAAAGCATGAAAGGCCTCAAGTAAATCCCAAACCCTGTGCTTGTATGATTTGAAGAGGTTGGTCTTGGTAACGTGCTGATTTCTAAGTTGATTAACAACTAACTCACTATCCCAAAGGACTTGTAAGGATTTTATACCCCTTCTTTGTGCAAGTTGGAGACCTTGGATCAAGGCTTCATACTCGGCTACATTGTTAGTGCAATTGAATTGAATTCTATATGAAAATTAGTATTTCCCCAGCCTTGGAGAAACAAGCATTACACCAACACATGAACCATTCTTATTTCTTGACTCATCAAAGAACATGTTCAAAAATCCATTAATGTATTCTTGTTCTTTTATGATATTGGGAACAGGAGCATCCTCCTCATGTATACATTAAGCTCCAAGGCCCCTTTCTTCAACCTCTTGTATTGGATCAAATGGAAAATCATTAGCCCACTCATCTAAAAGATAATCCGAAACATCTATCGAGAGAGTAGAAGATTCATGGACTAAGCATTCCTCTTCTTATTCATGGAGTGTACAATTCATGTTTATGGGGCTAAGTGTATAAGGTTCTATATGATTAAGAGCCAATGGCTCTGATTTGATGGAAGCCTTTGTTCCATATCTAGTTCTAAAGAACATTTAGGACCAATCAGATGTAATATAACCCCCTATCTTGATAGTGAAGTACGTAGAAAAGAAAAGGGCAAAGTGTGCAGGTAGATCAATGATTGATATATCTTAAATGACAGTGCAAACATGATATGCATGCAAGGCTAATTTGACATATTTCAATACCCCTATTATTTGGACATAAGTACCATCTAATTGGACAAATCCTCTAGTCACAGGTTCATACTTAATTCCTAGAAGGTTTGCAACCTTCTTTAGCATGACTGAGTTATAGGCTCCTGAATCTATCATGAAATTTTGAACTAGGTTATCTCCTATAATTAAAGAGAGATAAAAAGGGGAAGGTTTTTCCTTCTTACTTGTTTTTTATTCTTTGGTAGGTTACACAAGGCTTGTTTCCTAATTTGATATCCCATTTGTTGTTGTTGGTTTCTCTTGGGCATTCACAATCTTTAACTCTTCCTATAGCAACTCAAACTGAGATGGAATTGTGAGGACATCCCACATAGGAACATTGAAATTGGTTCTTTTCATTTGATCTACAATATTGAGAGAATTATTTGATATCTTGATAGGACTCTTAGCAGCCACAGGGTCTAATTTTTAAAATTGGGGGTAGTCGGAGACTCTTTAGGCTTCTTGTTTCTCTAATGTATATTCTGATTTTGTAATAGAGAAACAACATCATCTTGTATACCTGCAGATGTAGTAGGTGCTATGGTTTCTGAAGTTGAATCTTGATTTGATGAAGGAGGTGAAGCACTTTCAACTGCTCTTCTCTTGCTCCTATTATTATGAGCTATGCCATCATTTCTATCATGGAAATCTTCTTGATGAAAGATCACTAGAGAAGAATCCCCTTGATGTTGGGGTTGAAAACCAACATTAGACTAATTAATATTGTACTGGTGTCTTGACATTGTTGGTTCATCCTGAACGGTTAGAATTTGAGAAAAATATGCTCCTTGACAAATCCAATGCTCAAAAGCATGATTGCAAGTAGTAAACAATTCTTGTGCTTGAGAAAGATTATTTTGAATGGGAATAAGGGTCCTAACTGTATTTGTATTTGTAGGGGCAACATTACCCATGAGTTTATTTTGGTTCCATGAACCTTGACACTAATTTTGTGGCCTATTGAATGAAGAAACTTAAGGATGATAAGGCTTATTAACTTGAGTTTGTTTTCTCTTTAGAGTCACCATCTTGTTCCTCATCTTCTGCAATCCAAGATCTAAACCTTGTATCTTTTGCATTACATTTTCCATCATGGTTTCAAATTTACTATTTGAGGATGTAGAATCTGATGGAGTAGCAACAAGAGGATAACTTGTGGTGGTAGTAGGAATATAAGCCACTGTAGGTTGATGTGTAGGCATATCTAGAAATAAAGGCATTGGATGCCTTGGAGCTAACTGAATTAAATAATTCTCTACCCTTATTGCTATATCATACATAGCTGGAAAATTATCTCTACCCATTGTCTACAATGTAGTAGAAATCTCACCTTTGAAGGCTCTAAGAAAATGAAAGAAGATATTACCAGGAGTAGGCTTCAGTGAAGCAGGTATTTTGTCCCATGTCTTTTGGAATCTCTAGTTGAAATCTATTGACCTCATGGGTTGCTCTTTTGATTGTGGTAAGCTGCTCTAAAAGTGATAGATTATCACTTTTATCTTCAAAATGCTTGCATAACCTTTAACCTAACCCATCCCAATTATGGATAGAGTTGTGTAGTAACCATCTAAACCATTGCAATGGTTTTCCTTTTAATGATGATGCCAAAAGTATAACAACAACATCATCCTTTGTGATACCATGAATATTATAGACATTTGAAACTTTTTGAATATTCTCTATGGGGGAAATGGAAGTTTCACCAGTGAAGTCTGGTAAATGTTTTAGTGAAAATATTGTATATCATGTCTTTGAGCCAGTATGAGAGGACTGCCACCATTAAAGGTAGAAAAATTTTGATTCCTAGGGATAACCATGTGAAACAATAGTCTATTCAAATGAGAATATGGTATCCGAGGTTGTTTTCTTATCATAGGAGGACTAGAAAGAGATCTAGCTGGTATAGGTTTTGCTTTCGAACCCCTAATTGGTGACAGAGATAGATTATCTCTTCTTCTTCTTCTTCCTCTTCTTCTAGAATTTGAAAATGAGAGTTGAACAAATTTAAAATTACCTCTAGAAGATGCCCTTGTTTGTATTTTGGGCATGAAATGTAGTAATCTAGTCTGTGAACCAAGATGTAGAGATGTAGTTTCCAAATACTTTAATGTGAGCCTCTTGAAGGTTAAGGTGTAAAGGGAAACACTAATTACTCAACATAAATGTTGAAATTCTTTGTTTGACAACATCCAATGAGTAGGCCTTCTTAAACAAACTTGAAATCGAGTCCCATCGGGCGTGCCAAAAAATATTAACACAAAATTTTGCACCCTTTTCTGGATTATGTTTATTGATCTTAAAAACCTTGTGAAACATGGAAACAATCTCTTAATGTGGGACTTGATCAATGACATTGAATCTCCTGAGAAGGCCAAATTCCTTTACAATCAGGGTGCACCTAGAATCTATTGATTGAAGGGAAAAGGTAGAAGTTGCATAAAATGAAGTGAGGTGATGCACCAAATTGAATATTTTGATTTTTTCTTGCCTACGACTACACTTGAATTGAATGAAGATCGTAAAGATACACTGTCCTAGAACACTTATCAACCTAAAACTAATATGAAGGTAGAATATTGAATTTAAACCTACAAGGAATACAATCATTCACTAATTAGGTCTAATCAATCACATATTGAACAACATAAAACACTTAAGATGATGAAATATATGCAAATATACAGGTACAAAATAGGGTTCACACAAATATTTGCATTTGAAAAAGGTAGAACCAACAATCTCATTAAAATCGGGCAAGGTTTTTTACAATCATAGGAAAAAATGTTGTATCTACAAGTGAAACAGAGAAGACCCCCCTAAAAAATGTACAAGATTTTCTTGTAAAGAGCAGACATAAATCTAGTAAAATATTTTGGTTCAAACCCCTCAAGGGTCGAGTTACCAAAAGATCAGATCAGAAGGAAATTTGATCTCCAAGTTGAACACTGAAGTGACGAAGAGAGCAAGACCATAAATACCCTTGCAACAAAAAGGAAAGGCCATCCCTCTGCAAGCACATGATGATTATCCTCCGATGTCATGGAACCTTGGCTCAAGGCAATTTGAAACCATAATGGCAATGGGATGATTGGGTGAATCTGCTTGAGACCATACTGTAGTAATAACATTTTTTGAATTTGTCGATAAGGGAAAACAAGTCACTGGAAGTAGCTAAATGAGTAAATACAATCAACCTTTTCCCGTTCCTTATCAAAACAATATCCTTTGATAACTCCTTGTGTCTCTTGGCACCAAAGTGACCTGTTGATTATTGGGAAAATATTCTTTGATAATTAAACATTTCTGTTGAATGCATCAAGATGATTGAAAGTTACCAAAAATCGAGGAAGTACTCAAGAAGTCATTTCGATAACAATTTTTCATTCCTCGACACCCAAAAGGGCATTAAAAAAACCAACCTCCCTCTCTGCCAATACAAAATTCCCCCAACTACTGTGAACTGCATATCAACAAGACACTTACCGATGGAAACGTCAAACTATCCTGCGTGAATCTTATTAGAAAGACACTTGCCAATGGAATCCATCAAAAAAACCTATGTTATCAAACTACACTGAGTCTTCATGTCCGGTGTCCTGATGGAAACTGAAATTAGAAAGACTTACCTCAATACCTTTCATTGGGGTCAACAATATCATCGGGTCGCATCATTTTGTCACCTTCGATGACCCGATGAACCCTCCTATCAGAAAGACCTTTGTCAACACTTCCTGTGCCTGGTTCTTTTCTCCTCACTATTGGTAAGACATTTGTTGATGTTTACAAACCATTCTCCTATCGAAAAAACACTCACTAATGCAACCCATTGACATGTCAGCCCATAGGATTTGGTCCCCTCCAATCACTTGATGCAAACAACATCGACAAGACCTCTGCCGATGACATCCCATCAAAACATTGGATGCCAAATTTTCCTCTCTTCTAATAGTGATAGCTACAAGATAACAACATTTGGTAAGACCTCAACCTTCTATGCTGATATCTAACCCTGAAACCCGATGATCAATCTATTTAGGATTTTGTTGAGACCATAGAAAAATCTCATGAAAATCCAGATTTTGGTCCTGCTAAAGCATTGCACTCCTATTTTGGTGTAGCAAGAGGAATGTTACACTGAAATAATTGTTCTAAAGCATTCTTTATTAATTATCTCTACATATTTTCTCAACTGGAGCCCTATGAGGAATGAATAATTTGAGGATCAGATGGTGAGAAAAGTGATCAACAATTTCCACTCCTATAAATAGGACCTTGAGGGATCATTTGTCTCATTTGCAACTTGATGCCTTAGGAGAAGGGAAAGGAGAGTACAACAAAGAGACAAGGATGATATTGGGTGTACTGGGGGAAATGCACTAGTTTGAGCAAATGTAGTGTTTTGCATACCCAAAAGGGTATAGGGAGCCAATATGTACCTTGTCATTTTTTTGTTATCATGCATTTAATGCTCATTTATTAGGCTTAGAAATTAGTGCCAACATATGTGTAGGAACATATGACACCTATGGCTATGCTTATAATGTGCAACTACACATATGGCATACAACTATGCATATGTTAATCCTGATGGCATGTATCAAGGTCATAGGCAAGTGATTTCTTTAATGCCACATATATAAGGTCTTGCATAAGTTATTGCTATAATAGTGCATATGCAAGGTCCTGCATAAGTGATTGTTATAGTGGCACATATATTAATACTACACAAGCATGATAAATTTGTGCATATGCTTTCTAGGGATGTTCATATCCTTTCTCGGGTTACGCATGGGCTAAGGATTACATGTGTGATATGAAACTACCAAAATGATAAGAAAGTGCACATGTGATTTATATGCAAATGAGCTACATGTAACTACAATGTTGGGAATATAAAATGTATATGGTTTTTAGGGTCATTTCATTCTTTACACTATGCATTTTATTTGTTAGGGTTTAAAAATTCAAATGAAATACCTATATTTTCCCTAGATTGTTAGCCAATGTTCTAATTCCCTTTTGACTTGTTATACAAGTAACCTAGTTCTTATGTTGAATTCACTACGTCTCTCAAGTTTTTTATTTTACTATCCCCTTTTTAGTCTTGATTTTCTTAATCGGATGATCTTCTTTTTTCCTTGTGGCACAATAATTTTTATTAAGTATCTAAAAAACCACTTGCTCCTAAGTTATTCAACAATTTATTCGCTAGTGAGTGACCACATTTTAAGTCATGGATTATGCATGTGCAAATAATAAGTGTTTAAATGTTTATTCGCAGGTTCACAATGGTTTCATCAAGCTACCATTTAAGGTTGTGAAGCTGAAAATGGTATCTAATAGATCAAAGAAATAATAGATTGCATCTTTGTAGTGGTAAAAGAAAATCATTGTGTAATGTTTCAAAGATGCAATTAGCTTTGGAATGGTTATATTCAATGACATTCACAAGTTCGCCATGGTTAACATTAGTATCCTCTCTAACTTGAAAACCTACAATTGAACTATAAGTGATTAAAGATAATGCTTTTTGCAAGTTTGCTACCTAAAAGAAACATTCCAAGGTTGGAAAGTGATGTGGAAATCAAGTGCCATGTGCCTTTATGCCACTTTAGCATAAGAGAAATATATGACATCAATATATGGACTGAGAATTCATGAGAAGTCGTCATGTGTTATATCTGGGTTTATAGAGAAAAATAAAGGGCTGAGAACATCTTTGAAAGGTGATGTGATGTGTGATGATGTCAGGATGCAAGGTTGCACCTTTCTGCCACCTGTCTCATTTTTAAATGAAGTACAAAATAATTATTGGTAATTGCTTGCTTGCAACTTCACAATGCTTTATTCAAGATGCTACTATGACTTGTGAAGTTGTGAGCTAAATTTTAAGTGTTAAACAAAATGTCACTCACAACTTTGTTACAGTAATTAATAAGGGTAACCTCAGGGTTACAACCTTGTGATTGAGTCAATAAAGGTTACAAAAGATACTTGGTGTAACTTCACAATAGTTAAGGGATGAGATGATTATAGGCTGCAAAGTTGTGAGTAACGATAAGCGATCAAAAGAAAAGGGTTTTTGCAACTTCTCAGTGATTAAAGAAGATGACTATGTTATCTTAAAATGTTGTGATTAGATTGTTAAGGGTTGACTAAAGGTTTATTGCATCCTCACAACTAGTTAGAAGCGGTTTCAAATTGTCTTGCGACCCTATGGAAAAATTTCACGTGTCCTATAATAGAAAAAGAATGACATATGTCGCTCATTTGCATGTTTGCATAGTGATGATGACTTTGTTGAAGGTTCTTGTTGATTTGAATTAGCTCAAAATGTGTATCTTGGGTAAAATAAAAAGGAATAAAAAATAATGACAGGTGTTACCTTAGCTCGGCCTTGCAACACTAAAGAGTATACATGTCCGAGCCTTGTGAATTTCTGGGATTGAAACACCTGTCAAGACAAGTAACTATTGAAAATTTGCAAGATGCAAAGACTAACAAGGATGGATGTTGTGTTAGCAAGAGACACTATTATTGTTAGATTGTATGTTTTCATTGATGACAACCATACATGATTATGAAGGTTACTTATTATACTATTGTAACATAAGAAATGGTAAACATGTCTATATATTACATTTGAATATTATTATGGGGGTAATTAAAATGCTCTCCTTCTATCCTTAGATATGTAAATGAAAGATCCAAGTTGATTAACCCAAGAGGAAGGATCAATGCATAAATGAATCAATCATTTGGAAATAAGAATAAGGAAGGAAGATCTTAAGTACTCGTGTTTGATTGATTAATTTGAAATGTATTTTAGATTTAGATAGATTGAAAACCTTAATTGAATTGAATAGGAGAAATGCACTAACCTTGAAATATTGCAGATCCAAAGAATGCTGTTTTTGAAGTTTGTGTTCAGTTTCTGGAAAATCTGAGACCAGATCTGGAATAGAAACACAGAGACGGACAAAACCCAGAAATATTTTTCCATTCTAAAATAGTTCTGATTTGTACCCTCAATTCAATGTCACCATTTGCTAGAATTTACGATTGCACCCTAGGTCACAATCAACCTAAAAAGTCTCAGACTAAAACTCTATTTTCAGATCCTGGAAGTTTTCCAAAAAGGGTATCCGAATCTCTATCCCGATCTACTGTTCCAAACCTGTACCTGCAAGAAAAATGGGTTTGTTTGTTGGGGGAGGGGTTTGCCTTGGTCAAACCCCGATTTTGGAATTAACCTCAAATATATAATTGAAATTGCAAAAATAAACAAAGTAAATGAAATAATTCACCTTGCTTATGTAAAATTCCTTGTGGAGGATTCAAATCCTTGAATCCACAAGTATGGATGTACAAAAATGGATGTAGGATGGAGAATATAGGATATCTTCAATCAATTTCTTGTAGATATTCAACACCAATATTGAATTGGTTCTTGAAATGGAAGAGGCTTGGAGGAATGTAGATGGAGAAATCTTCAACAAGAGTGCTCCATGGAGCTTGAGTCCTTCAATGGCCACCAATGGATCTCCTTGATGAAAATGTATGCTTGAGAAGTGCTTGAAAATGGATGAACGCTTCAATGGCTACTTGGATTGCTTCAAATATTTCTTCTTCACCTTTTAAATTCACTCTTCAATTCTTGAAAGTTTTAGGATTCTTGAATATACTTTTGCTTCTTGATGCTTAGAGAAAATGAGAGGAGAAAGCTTCCTTTTATATGAAATTAGGGCACAATCTTCTAGAGAGGCCGCCATAGGAGAATTAAATTCTAATTTGACCCATGCCCCTAGAAGAGGACCTATGTTAAATATAATTGAGGATTTTTTGTCCCAAAGTTTGAAACAACCAACCCAGAATCGAGAATTAACTTTTTCCAAAGACCGACATCCAGAAACCCTAAGATTCTGGAATTTGGGCCCTGGACCTGAAAATTTTTGATTGTGACCTAGGTCAAGGTAAAGGTCAACCTTGACCTAGGTCAAGGTTTTGGTTGACCTTGACCCAAAAAGGTTGACCTTGACCTTAAGGCCAAAGTCCCAATTTCTCAGTTTGGATTGCCAGAAATAGGCTGGAAAGAGTGGAAATGGGGAAGAACAGGGGGATAAAGCTAGATCAAAGTCAGAAACCCATTCAAGGCACTTGAAATGACCCCAAACCACTTACCCAAAAGGATAAACTATTCTACCATGGAAGTGCTTCCATTTTTCGACTATACATTTAGCCCCCACTTTAGCAAGAGTATGGACTCAATACAAGCTCTTGGTAAAGGAGATCATAAAGAATAGATAATCTTACTGGAATCATAAGGGAAAAATAAATCTTCAAGCCCCCAAGGGACTTAAGTATTTATCAATCCTAAGATCATGATAAGAGAGACATCACCTGTTAAGGAGAGAGAGAGGGTATGGTTACCTCGCCCAATGAGAACTTATGTCCCATTGTGAACCATACAAGGAAAAAAGTGTAACTGGAAAGATGGAATTAAACCGCCTAGTGAATGTGGCTATTCACTAGTCAACCCATCAGGGAGATCCGTTCTTATGGACACCTTCCAACCTTAAGGGATGAAAACATTGTATATTGAAACTAGAGGGATCAAGAGATCCATGTAAATTTAAACTGGAGGGATCAAGAGATCCTAAAAAGTAAAATGTCCATGCTTAAGGATTAGCCTTTAATCCATAAAGGGAAATTTTTTTAATTTTTGAAAATATTTTGATCGTGCGTGTGTGCAAAAGGTGAGTAGAGCGTATGACCCCATGTTAAAGTCATTGCTAACACTTTAACAGGAGTAATGGCTTTGATGGAAACATAAACAACTCTACTGATTACGTTTCCACGACGAGTTGCCCCCAAATGAAGACAACTCATGGGAAATATCACATAAACATACAAAGAACACATAAAGGATCTACCTACTATGGGGTTAGTATGATCATAAGATAATATGTACATATAGATATGATATTATTGCAAATGAATTGACATCATTCCCCAAAAAAAGTATAAAATGAAGGATAAGCTAATCAGGCACATCGCCTACTCTCCCCATCTTAGTTTATATCATTTAGGGAAGGTGGGAAACTCGCAAGAGGGACTATATCCAATACAGTAGGAATAATATCCAGTTCCAAACAAGGATCCTCTTAAGAATTGCATTGCTCAATACTAGGTGTAATTCTCAATTGAGTTGAAAGCATATGAGGTAAATCAGTGTCAAGATCAATGGTCTCATATTCATCACTAAGATCAATAGGATCATATAAAGTATTCTCCTCATCAAGATTAATTAAAATGGGATCTAAGATGCGAATAGGATCATCATACTTAGTCATTTTAATATCATTGTGAATATTGACTTCTTCCAATATATTAGGCATAGGTTGATCAGAATAAGGTAAAGAATTTCAAAGAAGAGAAGCATGGGCCCTAGCATTATCTCTATGATTCTTACAAAATTCGTTAGCAGATTTATTACATTTTGATTTGTTTGACACATGTGGAGAACTAGGAGGAATAACCCCTGATTCCTTCACAGGTTATGTAGGAGGATTAGTAGGATTCATAGTAGGATGGGAAGTAACACTGGGAGGTTGAGTAATATATTTAGCAATAATGGACAAAGGAGTTATATAAGGAGTGGACAAAAGACCACGATTAAGGTCTATCTGAGGCATGCTTAAATTGACAATTTTGTGATGTTTATAGGCTTGATATGAGCAGAAAAGGTTGTCAGGGCGAGGAGGACATGAATTAGGTAATGAGGGCCAAAAGAAGTCAAGAGTAGCACAATCTCTAGGCCTGGAAGGTTGATAAAAACTATGATTAATTATTTTTACTTCCGCATTACGAATGAACTTAAGAAATTTATGAATAGGAGAAGCAATAGCATGCATAGCAGTTATTCAAGGCAAACCAAATTTGACTTGAAATTGATCAGATGTAGGAACAATAATGAAGGTAGTATCTACAACCTTGCCACAGAGTTCAACGGGCAAGTTAATAGAACCAAGTGAAGGATAGAGGGAACCATTACAAGTTTGGATCCATGCATCCGATGGATCATAAAAATCACGTTGTAGGCCTTTCATAAAAAGATTTTCCTCAGTAATAACATTGATCAAAGATGTGGGATAAACAAGACAACCATGCGTAGGTATCTTAGAAATCCTAGCATAAATATAAAGGGGACCATTGGGAGCCTTAATAGTCTCAGAATCATCAAAGGTAGTTGAAAGTTCCCGAGGTCACTTATCTTTAGTTTGTTTCTGAGGTTTATATGGAACTTGAAGTTGAGGTGGAGGTGAAGGATCTTGAACAATAGGTTGAGATACAACAATGCTCTCCACATGATTAACAATGTGATTAAGATCATCCATCTTTGAATTGTAAACGATATCCACAGAAGATGGTTGAGTGATAGTATTAGTATCATGTGTAGGTAGAGGATTCATGTATATTTGAAGGTTTTGATTAGGAGGAGAGACAAATTTATTCCCATTACCATCAAAATTATCGACAGATAAAAAATTAGAATCGATTAAGTCTTGGACCTTAATCGATTAAGTCTTGAATCGATTAAGTATCATGGCCATTCTGGCGATGCTATTGGCAAAAAGATTTAGAATCAAAGGATTTTGAAGCTATGGTAGTAGGAAGGAGAGGTCAAATAGGAGGCAAGGTAATCATATTATCACTTAACAACCCACTCATAATAGAATGTAAAGATTCAGAGAGAGGAGTAAATGTACAATTCATACAGAAAGCAGTGGATGCAGAAGTGGCATTGTGAGATGCAACAACAACTTGATGAGCAACCACATTCGTCTGTTTATTAATCTTGATGTAGTTGTTAGGTTTCTAAAATTTATTAGGATTAGGAGTATTGTCACTCTTATCAACTGGAACAAGAGCCATTGGAGTGTTTCTTTCAAACTGACTCACTTGTAATTGATAATGATGAAGTGCTGCACAAAGTTGTTGAAAAGAGGTAAATTCAGTAAGAAGAATCTTATCTCTAATATCCTTTTGTAAATTTGAAATAAAAATGTGTTGAATATCAATATCAAGAACAAGATAAGAAATCTTAGCATACAAATGCTTAAATCTACCAATGAAGTCAGTCAATTTTTCCTTAATATTTTGTTTATAATGCATTACATCAGTTAAGGAAACTTGTGAACCAATGTTATTTTGAAATTGTTGAATGAAGGTATTAGAAAGTTTAGGAAAATAATCAATGGAATGGGAGGTAAAGAACAATACCATTTCAAAGCCTTATCACGAAAGGTTCTAGCAAATAGTTTAGCTAAAATCCTATGGTCATGAGCATAACACTACAAAGGATTTGAAAGGTTTTAACATGAGTAACATGATCACCTTTACTATTGTAGTTCTCTAGATGAGGCATATCGGCTTGTTGAGGAACAATAGCATGAATAATGTCTAAGGATAAGGGACTACCCATGTCACATGTAGGAATGCTAAACTTGGATTGAGTTAAAGATGCAAGTTGTTGTTGTAAAGATGACACAGTCTGAGCCAAACTAATAATTGTGGAATCATTAGAAGAAACAGGTGGCATAGGAACATTAGGAACACTAGGAAAAGTGTAGGAAGCAATAGGAATAGAAGATACAACTGGTGGAACATTCATAGGAATAGATGAAATTGGGAGAGATGTAGTCATAAAAGGAGGAGTATAAGTAGGAATACTAGGTAAATGAACAGAAGAAGGTCCTTGAATAATGATAGGAGGAGTATATCCTAGATCTTGATCCTCTTGAGCTAAAGGTTTAACATTTGAATGCACAAGATGAGTGATACCACATGAGAAATTAACACCTTGATCAATATCACAAAGGACTTTCTTAAGTTCCTCTATAGCTTGAATGGAATCTTGATTATGGTTTTCTTGAATAAGCCAATTTCCCATTTTATCAAGTTCGGTTGAAAGTTTTTGCACTTGTTCAGGAGGAACTCTTAAAGAATCATTCTCATCATGAGATGAGTGATAAGAGTTATGATCCATAGAAGGATTGGAATCATGAGTACTCAAGTTTTCATCTGGGATCCTACGAAAAGGAGAGGAAGATTCAGGATCAAAGAACCCATGAGTCTACGACTTCTTCTAACCAGGATACTATAAGTAGGACTAGAAGTGGTAAATCTCATACACCAATGCAATGCAAATGAACTAATTTAGAAAACAAAGAGTTTGATTTTAATTTTTGAAATGAAATGCAAGAACATACAAGAAATCTAATATTCATGCAAGATCTAACATAAAAGATATAAATCTAACACCAAAAAGAAAGAGTTGTTTATTGCGGGTTCACCAAAATGTAACATAATAAATGGTAAACATGTCTATATATTAAATTTGAATATTATTATGGGGGTAAATAAAATTCTATCCTTCTATCCTTATATATGTAAATGTTTGATTAACCCAAGAGGAAGGATCAATGCATAAATGAATCAATCATTTGGAAATAAGAATAAGGAAGGAAGATCTTAAGTACCTGTGTTTGATTGATTAATTTTAAATCTATTTTAGATTTAGATAGATTGAAAACCTTAATTGAATTTAATAGGAGAAATGCACTAACCTTGAAATGTTGTAGATCCAAAGAATGCTATTTTCTGAAGCCTGTGTTGAGTTTCTGGAAAATCTGAGAACAGATCTAGAATAGAAACGCAGAGACAGACAAAACCCAAAAATCTTTTTCTGTTCTGAGATAGTTTCAAATTTTTACCCTCAAGTCAATGTCACCATTTACTAGAATTTATGATTGTGCCCTAGGTCACAATCAACCTAAAAAGTCTCAGACTGGAATTCTATTTTTGGATCTCGGAAGTTTTCCAAAAAGGGTATCTGAATCTTCATCTTGATCTACTATTCTGAACCTGCACCTACAAGAAAAAGGGGTTTGTTTGTTGGGGGAGGGGTTTTCCCTTATCAAACCCCAATTTTGGAATTAATCTCAAATATATAATTGAAATTGCATAAATAAACAAAGTAAATGAAATAATTCACCTTGCTTATGTAAAAGTCCTTGTAGAGGATTCAAATCCTTGAATCCACAAGTATGGATGCACCAAATGAATGGAGAATGTAGGAAGTCTTGAGTCAATTTATTGTAGATCTTCAACACCAATCTTGAATGGTTTCTTGAATTGGAAGAGGCTTGGAGGAATGTAGATGGAGAAATCTTCAACAAGAGGGATCCATGGAGCTTGAGTCATTCAAAGGCCACCAATGGGTCTGCTTGATGAAAATGGATGCTTGAGAAGTGCTTGAAAATGGATGAATGATTCAATGGCTACTTGTCTTGATTCAAATATTTCTTCTTCACCTTTAAAATTCAATCTTCAAGTCTTGAAAGTTTTAGGATTCTTGATTATGCTTTTGCTTCTTGATGCTTAGAGAAAATGAGAGGAGAAAGCTTCCTTTTATATGAAATTAGGGCACAATCTTCTAGAGAGGATGACATAGGAGAATTAAATTATAATTAGACCCATTCCCCTATAAGAGGACCTATGTTAAATATAATTGAGGATTTGTTGTCCCGAAGTCTGAAACAGTCGACCCGAAAGTGGGAATTAACTTTTTCCAAAGATCGACATTTGGAAACCCCAAGATTCTGGAATTTGGGCCCCGAACCTAAAAAAGTTTGATTGTGACCTAGGTCAAGGTCAAGGTCAACCTTGAACCAAAAAGGTCAACCTTGACCTTAAGGACAAAGTCCCATTTTCTCAGTCTGGATTGCCAGAAATAGGTTGGAAAGACTAGAAATAGGGTAGAACAGAGGGATAAAGCCAGATCAAAGTCAGGAACCCATTCAAGGCACTTGAAATGACCCCAAACCACTTACCCAGAAGGCTAAACTAGTCTCCCATGGAAGTGCTTCCATTTTCCGACTATACAACTGTGATGATACTGAAGGTTAGAGTGCAGATTTGGCTAAGTATGGGAAAATTGGCACAATGTATAGTGTTCCGTATATGGATCAGTTTAGGAATGTATGATCGATTTTTGAGGTGAAAACCTAGGAGGAGATTGAGAGGTATTTTCTACCTTGATTTATGTTCATAGAAGTTAATGTTATGTTCAAGTTATATCTTTCTGAGTATCGGGTATATAGAGTACAACAAAGAACATAAAAAGTTGGTTATTGGATCAATTAAGAATCCTATCAGATCAATGATTTGATCAGTTTGATAGTTGGATATGATAGAGTTGACATGTATGATGACATATATTCTTTTTTTGAGGTTAGGAACACATTTTGAGGATCAATCTGGCCAACACTTCATACACTACTAATATTGTTCTTGAGGTCGACAGTTGGAGTTATTATCTTTGCTGATGGATATATAAGCTCAAGTTTTTGTGGTGATTTATACGATGTGATGGTTTGATAGGATAATGATATGTTTTATATGTGTGATGGATCAGTGATCATAGGTTTGACTATCAGATAAACAAAATTACATCGTACTTACATGAAACTGTTCAAGCATATGTGATGCTATTTGTCAGTTCATTTTTATTGGATTGTTATCCATTCAATTTTGTATGATAGTGAGACTTTGTATGTTTTATTTGAGTATTGATCTCTAGGCTATAAGATTGAATTCATGTTCATTCCCCTATGTACTCAAAACTTTAACAGGGTTACTTATTTCTATAGAAGTAATTACTTATAGATTCCATCCCCATGGTGGTTTTTCCCTTAACCTGGTTTCCACGATAAAATCATGGTGTCATAATGTTGTGGATGATTTTCTTATGTTTTTCTTGTTTACTTTTAGTTACATTTGATTTATGGTTATCCAATCAATTTAATAAAGTTAAAAGTGCTAGAACACTGATTCACCCCCCCTCTCAGTGTTCCTCAATCCTAACAATTGGTATTTGGTGCAGAAGCACCAAGGCCTAGTTCTAAGGGGATAGTTTCAATCATCCACAATAAGGGATATTGGAAAAGCATCAAAATCTATGGGTCTTGTTTGTAATAAGGGAAAAATGATAAGCCCAATGTAGAGTCAAAATTGGACCCTAAATGGTCTTTAGGGACATTTAGAGCCAATAGGCCAAAATATTGTAATTAAGCCCAAGGGGAATGGAAAATAAATTTAATGGAAAAATAGGTCCTAATGGATGAAATATGACCTACATGAGTCATTTTTAGGGTCGCATAGGTTTAGGATTCATAATAGGAGTGAATTGTCAAAATTGTCAAAATGTTGTCAAAAGTTGCATAACAACTATTTTGTTTGAAATTTAGTTGCTTTTGGTAGAGGTAGTTTTTAATGGGTGATTTAAGGCCCTACACATGAAGATCAATCCCTAATGATGATTTGATGAAGTTTTGGCATTCAAAAGCAATAAGAATTCAGTGTTTTCCTACAAATTTGGTGTAAGTACGGATAACACATGTGTGTTCTAATTGGTAGAAATAAATTTTGTTCATGGTTGGATTAAAAAAATTCTTACCTTTCCAATGCACTTAGTCTAATTTCATTTTGTTGAGTTTGAATCATTTTATAGGAAACTCTCTATAACCTTCCTGGATTTAAGGGTCTAGTGAGGCTTCATAAACATATGCCTCTTTCTTGAGTTTCCACCATGGAATTTGTATGGACCTGGGGGGAATTAAAGTATACAGGATTTAATATAAGATTATGGAAGATTTTATAGAGGACCTTGGGGTTGCAGAGAAAATGGATGCCCTATGTGAGCATCTTAATATGCTCACCATGACTATGCTTGCAAACTAAGTTGCAGAGGAAGGGATAGAGTGGTGAGAGGCCAATTAATTATAGATTTGGTGATGTCTTAGATCCCTCTAAGTTTATATGGTGGTAGGAGTGTTGGTGGAAGCATAGAAAGGGGTGTGGCTTTGTAATTCCACTTGAATGAGGCCTAATTGCCTAATATGTTCATAATGGTTTGAAGTTCTTGTTGGAAGAGTTGGAAATCAAGATCTAGGGTTTAGATAGAAGTCATAAAAGGGTATTGGGAATGCCTATTTTTTTAGCAAGCTCTTTGGGAATTTTATAAGTTGTGCCCTAAAAATAGGTAAGTCAGGGCTACTAGGTAGTAGGCATATCGACTAGGTTTAAGTAGACAACTGACGTTTGAAGCCACTATTGAGGGAATGAATAACTAAGATGGATTGTGAAAAGTATTAGAAGGGTGTGGGAATCCACTCTACCCACTAGTAGTTGAAGTACCACAAAATATCATTGTGTACCCATTTTCTAGGAACCAAGGGTAAATGGAAGGAGTAGGGAGATGTTGAGTGATTGAAGGGGAGTTGGTTGGTGTTGTGAGGAGTTAGTGTAAAACATATTTTAAGGGGGTTGGAGTTGTTAAAAGCAAGGATGGACACTCACCTAGGTTGTGGACCCTTTTGTAGGAGAAACTTGTAGTTTTACAAGATTCTCGTATGAGGAGACATGAATACCCTACCCTCTCCCCATCGATATTAGAGATTTTTTCCTTAAAATAAGTTTAACATCTTGAGGAAGATCTTGATGGTAGATTGAACAATTTCTAGCAATGTATAAATACAACTCTTAGTTTCACTTGAAGATCTTGACAAATAAAATGTTCACAACCTGGAATTGGAAAAGAGACTCAAGGATGCTGAAAGTTTCATTGAAAATTTGAAGGAAAAATTGAACAAATCTAGGGACAAGAGGAAATATATTGTTGAACACTTGAAGAGAAAGGAAGTCCCGTTGATTCACAAACCTTGAAAGAAAAATCAGATGAACGTGAATAGATCACAAAAGACATAGATAATCTAAAGCATGAAATGGAAGCTATGATAATGAAGACGACCAAGGAGATTGAAGTGAAGAAAAATATTGAGAAATCCTTGAAGGAAAAAACTTAGGAGTGTCATAAACTAAATTTTGAGGTTGGACAATTGCAGATCGATCTTGAAGAATCCATACATAATGAATAGGAACTTGAAATAGTAAATGAAGTTCTTAGGAGTGAACTTGTTGTAGCTAATGAATTCAAAGAAAAATTAAAATCTGGAGCAACGAAGCTTGATGAACAACTTGGAAGCTTGAGGATGAAAGGAGAGACACAAGGACTTGGATTTGATAAAGGAAAAAGTTATGGATCTGGTCAGAATGGTACCTTATCAGACAAACAAATGGAGGAACCTGAAAGAAAACCTACGAGGCAATCTAATGGACAAAACTTCAATGGGAGATGTTTTTCTTGCAACACATTTGGTCATAGAGAAAATCAATGCTGGAGCATACCTAATACCACATCCTTTTCTAGCTATTGTTATACTTGCTACAACTATGGACACAAATAAAATAAATACAAATCAAAGGTGAATAATTTTGTGAAACAGAGGAACATAACTTGATAAAAATGCAACAATTTTTGTCATATTGCGAAGCAGTACAAATTAAGGACAAATTCAGAAAACACAAGGTATGGAAATGTGATATGTTTTAATTGAAAAAGTAATGGTCACATTACTAAGAATTGCAGATATAATAATGTAAGAGGTTCGATAGAAAGAAACAATGTGCAGAATGATAAAGGAAAAAAAAAATTGATGTTGATGAAGTTAGGAGGGAAATGAGTAAGACATGGGTTAGAAAAGAATAGATTGATTCCATTGGAAGGATCACACCAGTGTCTGGTGTGAATATTTCATCAGGAAGCTGATTAGGTCAATGAGCTAAGAGGGAGTTTTCATGAAAAATATTTACCTGACCCCTAAATAAAATAAAGAAGTAAATGCAATCGACATATTCAGATGCAGAAATAAATTTATGACATTATGTTTCAATTGCAAGAATTTTATTTATGTTTTGAAGGTTCAACAATGGATTTTCTATCCTCTGTTCTAAGACAGTTTGAAGCTAGGGTACAACACATTACTTATTTTTCACTTTTTGGGCATGCAAAGTAACAAAAAGGCATTTCTTATTTTCATTTCACACCTAGCAAGTTGAACAAGTATTTTGAGAGCGATTGAAGGTGATTTCAAACAAAATTGAAGTGATTTATGACAGTTCCAAGCATAACCCTAAAATCATCAGAAAAATGTATTTTTTGTCATGTTGTTTGATATTTGAAGCTTGAATCACGGATATGCCCCGAGTTGTTGATATTACATAGTTTTCTAGACCAATCTTTAAGAAATAACCCTATAAATCTATGGAGGATGACCTAGATGGTGCTTTTTCATCTGTTCCCTATGGAGTATTTCACATTAAGGATATTAGGGCATACACACATTGCAATCTGGAAGAATTGTGCGACAATGCAATTGCACAATAGTTTAAGAAAGTATCCGAGGATTCAAATTTGAAGGATTAATTCAAAGTATTGGCAAATAAGAAGTTTTCACAATTTATGGATTTTTGAAATTTATTTGAAGTGGATTGGGTGCAATAGTTTATGAGCAGAGTTCATGATCAATGTATATGGCTTGACAAACCCTACAATATTACAAAAGGAGGTTTTGAATTTAGTTACCAATTTCTATGATAATGGTGAGGTGCCTACCCTAAAGTGAATTTAGAAAGACATAAGCACAAATTTGACCTGTTCATAATGGGATAAGCGAGTGATGACCATTAAAAAAAGTCTACAACTTGATTTGTTTATTGGTGGAGCTCCTATTACCTTTCAGTACAACCCATAATAGATAATGATGTTCAAATAATTAATGATGTGAAAACAAATGTTGAGACACAAGAGGATAAAGAAAAAGACAAAGAAGAAGATGAAGATACAGTTCAAACCAATGAGGTGATGGAGGTAGAAGTTTCTGATGATATAGTTGTCAAACTAGATGTGGCAAGAGACACTACAAAGGTAGTAGATGAAAAATACATCCCTGATTTGGAGGACATGCAAATTATTCAAGGTCCAATCTAGTTGGATGCTCTCATCCCTAAATAGTTGATGAATATTTCTAGTGTAGCTCATATAAAAGAAAAGAATCAGATCTTGAGGACACATAGTAAAGATAGTGTGTTTATTACTTTTGCATCTCAATGTTTGAGCAAGATCATGTTGACCTATGAAACAAATCAGAATGATTATATATTAGGTCAGTTGGAAGGATTATTGAATGTAGTAGGTTAACACTTTCATTCTTTGGAGAATTCAACTTTGGTAAAGGTGAGGAATGGTTTTTTTAAGAAATGACATGATGAATAGAATTCCTCTATTGAACAAGATAGAACATATTTGTGGATAGGAATAAAATAGTTGAAGGATGTTCTAATTGAAGGTGGAAATATATTTAGAGCATGCATTGATCATCCCAATCATGTTTTTGATATTGAAAATATCACAAGGGAAAGTGAGGGTGAGTTGGACAAATTATCATTGATCATATGACCTCTGGTTAACTTTAGGCTCTAGTTATGCAGTTCAAGTCACATTCTTGAATGAAAAAATCAGAACTCTTATTGTTGAGAAGGACAAAGTGAAGGGAATGATCGATGAAATACAAATCCATATCACAAAAAAGCAAGACATTTTGTTCAATGGTTTAAGAGAGGTAGAGGAAGCCTATTCACATACTGATGTATCAGATCTTACAACTATAGAGAAACTTGCATATGCCATTTGTGGGCAGATTCAGATAGTGGAAAGCATGAGGAAAAGCTAGGCTATCGATTTGGGAGCTATGAGAAACACTTTCTCTAGTGTTTTTAAAGTTTTGTGAGTATATATTACATACTTTTCTATACTAGAGATATATAGGATTTTGGTAGAAAAATTTTGGTTTTCTTTTAGACCTTTTCCATTGATGTCAAAGGGGGAGAGATAAGGAGAGAAAATGAGTTATTCAACTCAGGGGGAGTACAAAATTTTGGTTAGGGAGAATGTTTTTTGGAGTTTGGCAGTTTGGACACTTAGTCATTTTTTGCTAAGTGTTTCCATCAACAAATTTCCAACTACGCAACCAAAGATCTCACCTTGACTAGATGTGCAAAGTCATTCTTTGCAACTCTGTTACACTAGGAAATAGTAAAGTAACCAGTCTTTATCTGGGACACCATAAATTGCTCAAATCATCATGTTAGAAACTCAAAATTTACGTGAACCATGTAGAAAAACTCTACATCATCCCATGAGGTGCATGAATCCTCATCTTCAGTAACATTCCTTTGCCATTCATCTAAACATTTTGTGTTACTAGAAAAATTGCATATCTAACATACAAACTGTATAACATATATAAAAAATGTGCAAATTTCATACTAGACATCCAACCAAAATAATAGGAATTTTGACATTAATGTCAACACATCCAAATTTCCAATAATTTATATACCTCATCACACATTTCAAGATTCAAAATTAATCTAGGTCAACCATGAGATATAATTTCCCACAAAAATATCGCAACAACGCTCTGGTTCAAATTTTGGCCCATTCCTTGGGGAACAAAAACCCTTGGGATTTTTTTCCTAGGAAAAAGCACCAAAATTTTAATGGGAAGATAGGGTAGATGAAAAATTAGGAGGAAACAGGTAGCTAGATCAATCATAACAAATATGAAATCTTGAAATCACCAAAATGGGGCCTAACTAAGCATCCAACCACGGGTGCTAACTTTTTAGGATGGTACACTTATGAAGATGATTAAAAATGATATTTGATGTAGTCTTGACATTTGTATAGAGGATAGGAAGAAAATGGATGTCTTCAATAATGCTTGGATCTAGCCTTCACTCCTCGTCTTCCATGCTTTAATTAATTTCCTTGTATGTGGAATACTTGATAAATTGAATTCTTTGACTTTAAGGTGAATTTATTCTTGATTGTGGATTGTCTATTCTTGTGGATGAATGTATATTGTAATGAATGCGAAAATGAGTGAGGTAGATTTGTATTCATACCTCACCTAGCCATTTTGGAGCTTGAAACTAGAAGAGATCGAACTGGGATTAAAATTCTTGTTAAAAACCCAAAAGGAAACCATAATTCAAATTTTCCCACAAGCTACAGAGTATGGAGAAAGTTTATAAGTATGGGGTGAGTTAGAATCACTCTATACAAAAAATATCAACCTAAAATTAAAATTGGGAGTCCATCAAGATATTAGGATTATGAGAGTGTACTCAAAATTGGGGGTTAATTGAGATAAATACAAAAGACTACCCATGATTAAATAGGACCTATGTATGCAAGAGGAAATAAATGAGAGGCAATAATGAAAGAGACACATCTAAAATTAAGGGTCTTCATAGAAATTAAATCTAGAGAGGACTCAAATTTAAATATTTATTAATTAATTTCATAGAATAAAATAAAAAATGGTGCATGGAAGCCTTAGACACTAATGTGGGGTTTAGATAAGAACCAAAATTTCACTACTTACAATTTAGGACGCTACAGGAGCCACACCTAGTGTTGTAGTTTCCACTTGAGTATCAATATGATGTGAAGAGTTGTTGTTTATCTTGATGAATCCTTTATTGGTATTTTAAAACTTTTGGAAATATTTTTGAGTGGCATCATTCTTATCAACTAGAGAAATTGAAGTGGATGACTCAAATTGGATTACTTGGAGCTGACAATTATGAAGCACTGTGAATAATTGGGTAAA
Organism: Thuja plicata; assembly: GCA_018584345.1. NCBI lineage: Eukaryota > Viridiplantae > Streptophyta > Pinopsida > Cupressales > Cupressaceae > Thuja > Thuja plicata. The sequence goes on from MU226606.1 coordinate 5,017,962, forward strand.
GGAACTAAACTCAGAAAATAATAACTTATCTCTATTGCCTTTTTAAAATTAGAAATAACAACTCTTTGAAAATCTACTTTAGGCACATGATAAGATATTTGAGGATAAAAATATTTAATTCTACTAATAAAATCAATCAATTTTTCTTTAACACCTTTCTTACAATGAATCAAATCAGTCAAAGAAATTTGAGGACCAATATTATTTGAAATTGTTGAATAAATGCTTTAGCTAATTTTTGAAAAGAGTCAATTAAATAAGGAGTTAAATAATTAAACCATTTCAAGGATGTATCTCTAAATGTTCTATCAAATAACTTATCCATTAGCCTCTAATCATTTGAGAAGTCACTACACAAGGTTTAGAATATCTTCACACGAGTCAAGGGACCACCTAATCCATTATATATCTCTAATTGTGAGATTTCCATGTATTAAGGGATAATGGTATGCATGATATGTTGTAAAATGGGGCTATACATGTCACAAGTTGGGATGTTTTGTTTGGATTGGGTTATGAAATCTAGTTGTTGTTTCAAGCATAAACCACTTTGGGCTAGGTTATTGATGGTTGCTTTGATGGATAGGTTTGTATTGTACATGTTGAATAATGGAGGATGTGAGATATTGTGTGAAATAGATGGAGCATTGGAATATAAAAGTGGTACATTGTCACAAGTGGGTATAGGGGATGGTTGGGAAGTACATGGATTATTAATATAAGTGTTACAACTAGTGGTTGTCATTGCAAAAAAAGATCGACATGTTAATTTTTGATACAACCACTAGACATATAGAAGACACATGAGGTGGTTAAGCCATGTCACCAACCAACACTGCACTGAACAAACAAGGAGACCAAGAGAGAAATAAGTCTTTCTCATCATTGTAAAAATCCCCCCAGCACAAGCATGAGGTTCGAACCTGTGACCAAGCTCTGATACCACTTGTTACAACTAGTGGTTGTTCTTGCACCAAAAGATCAACTTGTTAATGCCCAATACAACCACTAGAAATATAGAAGACACATGAGGCGGTTAATCCATGTCATGAACCACCACTGTACTGAACAACCAAGGAGACCAAGGGGGAAATCAGTCTTTCTCACCATTGTAACAAGAAGGAGGTATGATAGGGATGATGTTGGTATAGGAATGTAATTGTCAATATTATTAGTAGGATTAGAGAGATTAAGAGATTCACAAAAACTTTCTATACACATAATTTACCATTCACAATATGAGAGATGCCATGTAATATATCCACACCATGTTCATGATTTTGAATCATCCTCCTTGAGCCTTCAATCTAGGGAATTGCCTCACTATCCAAGTATTCTCGATTCATCCATTGTTCAAGATTTTCCAATCCATTGAAAAGATTTCCAAAATGGTTAGGATAAACTTGCATTATAGAGTCATCCTTATCACGATAAGTGTGAGAAGAATTATTCTAAAATATATTTGGTATTTTATGTGTAGGCATAGAGGTTTCACCTAGATTCCCATGGAAAATGATAGTTGACTGAAGCTCTACACTGTTAATATTTAAAATTTGGGAAGCCATAAGTCTATAACTTCTTCTCATGGGGATATTATATGTGGAACTTAAGAACAAAAAATCATGCACAAAGTTAGGGAAGAAATAAATGTCTAAATAATGTATTTTATTAATAAATTGACATTTTAAACATTGCAAGAAGTAAAATTTGGATCTCTAAATGTATATAATGTAACAATATGAATGCATTTTTTCTTCTAAACATCCAAATTAGAAATAAAATGTAGGAGTTGGGTTCCCCAAAATGTAATGTGGGGAAATGGAGTTCACTGGCTTGTATGGGTAAAACTAGGAAGCTTAGGCCTATTTTAAATTTACTTACCTTTAGAAGGAAAATGATCCACTTGGATTAAGGATTCTTGGGCACAAGATGAATTAAATAATCCTTAACGGGAGACTGGAAGATGACTATGCAATTTTGGAAAATAAATAAAGAAGGTAGGTCAAGCTAAGGAAAAAAATGACTTTCAACATGTACAAGTATATAAAAATGGACAGATAAATTATAAGTGTAGACCTAAGAAGTACATACTATAACTAACCTTTGATTCAAAATTCAGGCAAAAGTGGCAGGAGTTAATCAATTGGGGTGAGTTTCTCCCTGCACTTTTTTTATAAAATAACTCACAGATCATAAATCTCTAAATGTTTGATCTATAATTTTTTTGGTGCATTCACCACCTATTTTGCAAACAAAAAAGAAGAAAATTTTTGTGTATAAATTGGTTTGCCTATGTCAAACCCCAGTTTAGGAATTAAGGATATATAAATTAAAATGAAAATAAAAGCATGCTAATATGTAGTAGAGGTTAGATTTGAAAATGAAATTATTATACTTTCATAGGCCTTCTTTGAGTTGAAATTCTCATGAAAATGTTAATGTTAGCAATGTAGAAATGAATTTAAGAAAAGAAGATCATTAATTTCATCATGAATGCTATAGATCTAGAACATTACTCCTTGTCTTCAATGCCTTGAATGCTTGATCACTTGTTCTTGAGGACTACAATACTTGAAGGTAAAATTATAGTTTATTTTTTGATGAATGATGTCTAAATGAGGGAGGAAAGCTTGATTTCATACCTCACCAATAATCTTGGGGTTTTAAACTTAGAGCAAGATGATGCAAGTTTAAAATTCACGCTCAAATAAGATAACCATTAACCAGTTCAAATTTGGGCCTGAACATCGACGAGTGGCTCATCCTAAGTGATTTCCCCCCCCTAATGTGAGCTCAAATTTGGACCCAAGGTCCAAAAAGCCGAGGAGATTCTAAAATTAAATGCAAAATTGAGCTAGATCAAACATCAAACTTATCGAGCACAATAGGCCATGAATGCTAAAATAGGGTCTATGTAAGTGAGAAATTGCATAGAGATACACTTTACGATGCTACAATATATATATATATATATATATATACACATATATATATATGTATATATATATACATATA
>MU226606.1:5021076-5033664 GCA_018584345.1 Thuja plicata
ACACACACACACATATATATATATATACACACATACATACACACACACACACACACACACACACACACACACATATATATATACGTATGTACACACATACATAGATATACACACATATACACACATACATATACATACATACACACACACACACACACACACACACACACACACACACACACACACACACATATATATACGTATGTGTGTATATAGGTATGTATAAATATATATCTATATACATGTGTGTGTGTGTGTAAAATGGTTCAAATTTTTTTTTGTACACAATGTTGTACATATACTCCATAAAAAGGTCCTAAGAGTATGGGCCTCATCCTATTACTTCTTTATATATGATATTGCATTGTCATTTTTCTCTCAAAATTATTTAAGTATTAGGAATAGGTTTATTAGATTATATACTAGGATTTAAGATAATAAAAAAGATGTAATTTATTAAACTATATGTGAATAAATAATGTAAACTCTACATGTGATCATATGGAAAGAACTCTAAGTTAAATAATTAACGTAGTAAAATGAATAACATAACTACATAAATCAATCATATTATCATCAAATTATTATATATAATATTTCTCAAATATTTTAATAAAGGTTTCCCTATATTTATATAAATCAAATAACTTGGAATGATCATTACCACCTAAGGAATATTTTAGTGGTCTTGGCCCTTGTAGCTATAACAACTCTAGGAGGAACTAGTTTTATTCAATTACAACACACATGCTTCCCAAGCATCAAACTTGACCAAGACAATCTTAGGTGAACCACGTGCCTTGAGTTAGACACATTAAATGTAATCCTTCAATACCCATATCCCACCAAACCATCTTCTTTTTCCTTAAGCAATATACATGTGCTAATTTCCAAGTATCACATAAATGCTTTATATAAACCATAAGGTGTGGTTTTCAAACCATCATACCTTTCACAAAGGTTCCCTTTTAATTTTTTTTAATAAATACATTTATTCCTCCCTTTTGAAAAGAGGGGTTTATAGATATTATTCATATAAATCTTATTTTTAATCAAAGGATAGTAAAATACTTTATTTTTCTATCTTCCTTTTAATTATAAAAAAGTTATATCATAATTTTCTTTTCACTCTGGAGAAAATTACCATAACAAGCATTATTATGAAACTTGCTAATGTTGTTCTTTTGTATTTTCATCAAGTTGTATGGATTGTGTACTTGGATGTTCATGTGTGGATTTCTATATGTTGGAATTCATAATGTTGCTAGTTTGATTTCCTCACCTATAAAGGTGTGTAGTTCTTTGAGTTCAACAGTGTAATTATTTTACTATACATTGTTATATTTATATTCTTCTAGTGTTAAATAATTTTAAATCAAATGTAGATTATGATATTATCTTATTGTTTGATATATGTTACTTTGATTATCTTATGTTGTGCATATATCCCAAATGTTTTCATTGAGTGTGCAGGCATATGTTTCCCCAATGATAATTTATTGGAGATTATCAACTTAGGTAAGAGTGTTGTATTCTTACCCCACCTCACTCAATTCCAAGTTATGATATGGATGGATTGTGTGGCCCTACGAGCTTAGGTTTAAATCAACTGATTATGGATCTTTATTAGTCATATGAAAACCTATATAATGTGTTTCAGTATTTTATGTAGCTTTCTCAACTATTGAAATGTATTGTATTTAATTAATTTTTTTTTTTTTGCAAAATAATTTATGCTATGACTGAGAAAGTTTTAAATTATTTTATGCTTCACAAGTTATGTGAATTGGTTGAGTTTAAAAAATAAATTGTGCGTGTTTTAGAATTGAAAGATATTAATAATGTAAAATTTTTAATGTTCTTTGTCCTTATTTTATATTATGTTATAAATAATCAAAATAGGCAAGAAAATATTTACAAAATTATTGCATTAAAGTCAAAGAAAGGTTCCATTCAATGTTTAAATGTAATATTTTCCTTCAAAAAGAAAATGTAAAAGTTTACTCAATTAAAATGTCTTATTTTTATATTAAAAGAAACAAAACTAGGGTGCTAACCCTGTAGACAAAATGGCCTAGAGGCAACTTCAACAAACTATTAACAAAGCATTAACAACACATTAATAGTAACAGTGCATGATACCAAAACACTATACAAATATAAAACTATATGATAAAAAATCTTAGTAGCATATAACAATAAATCAAAAAACAACTAACCAACAAATTAGTTGCTAAGAAAGCACCACCCCACTCTAGTCACCGGTTAGGAATTGAAGAGGTCATTTTAATTCCCCTCCTTTTTAGAATCTTTTCCAAGGAATTTATTTTGTAAGAAACACAATAAAGTGATAGACTAAATGCATGACTCTCAAGATGAATCAGGAGATACTCATTGTTTTCTTATCCATTTCTAGAACCTTCCTCTTTAGGGCCTCCAAGTCTATAATGGTGTCATGGTAGTTTGTATAGGTGTTGAATTCTCCAATATGTTAAGTGTCTCCTCTTCTTTCAAATGGATTCCTGGGTCAATTCCAAGGGTTCTATCTTCGCACTATTAAGGAGGTGATTAAAATTGTCGTTAGTAGACTTCCCTGACATATCATCATCATTATCATCAGTGTCTCCACTGTCCTCTCCATCCTCCCCTTTCAATACATAATCATAGTCTACCAATTTCTTTCCTTTTCATTCATCCAAAGAGTGACAAGCCATCTTGGGTGATCTCCTAGGGTTCAATCCACCACCCTTTCTATCATCATCACCATTGTTAACCTCATCATTATTATCTTTTTCTTGGATGTGAATTTGGGTGTGAGTGGGGGGGGGGGGTTCATTTTTCTTGTAAGTTTCCCTTTTTACCCAAGGTGGAGGGGGTGGTAACTTATTTAAGGTCATATAGACCTTCAACAACAAGTTCATGATTCAGGGTAATGGGTGTGCTAGATCGACATGGATTTTCAATTTTAGAAGCACCCAATATATGGAGGCATTTCTTTTTACTAGGATTAGTTAGATACTCTAGGATGGTCACAACATGCAAGTTTAAAAGCAAGGGAATCTTATTATAAAGTGGTATGATGTGAAATCAAAAGTGATCCTTTAATATAAGTAAAAATTGCATTATAGAAGGAAAATTAGCTCATATGGAGAGTTTCTTTAACTTTTTGGAGTTGCAATTTATCATCTCCTCCTCTTGATTAATTTTTATTTTGAAAATATTATTTTGAAGGATATATGTTGGATTGTAGATTTAATTTGAGTGATTGTAGGTTGATAAGTGGAAGAACTTCTCCATGTCCTCTTTGTTTCTTCCAATTTGGTTGGATTTGAAGGTAAGTGATTTAAATTTAATTTTAGTAACTTGTGTTCAGCTTTGTCCATGATCACTTATTGTGGATGCATAGACCATCCTTTGGTAGGATTAAACATGTATAGGTAATTATTTATTCGTAAACAATCAATTTAATAACTCTCTTGTGTTAAAACTTGGAAATATCTATTTTGTATTAGAATTATGGTAATTTATTATAAAAAATGTATTTTAAAAAGTGTGTTTTCCATGCCCTTATCTTAAATAGGAAATTCCTACATTATAGAAATTTAGGTGGGGCTTTAGGTTCCCACATGAATTTTAGAATTTTGAAATTTTATACATGTTGATTTTTTTTTTAAATTCAATTTGAAACCTATTTTTAAAACAAATGATGATAGGGTCAACTAGAGATAATAAAATATAAATAATTAAAAATAATACGATTACACATTTCACGCAAAATAATAATAATTCATAGGTTTTTGATGTATGGGTATTATGTACAATTACAAAGGATATAAGACCAATCATATAGATCAAAAATAGTGTCATTAAGGAACTCATTAGATGGGTCACACTCCTTAACCTTACCATGATTATGAATGAGTTCTTATGATAAAACTCCATTAGTGTACCTACAATACTTCTTTATTTGTGTGTCACATTATAAATATGATGAATGCTCATGAATTGATTTGCACATGCTTGATTGATGTGTTTTTATCAATCTCATATCTGAGTAATCCTTGTATGATGTATTTAGATGTTGCACTATTTAATCGTGATAAGTATATATCATACTTGTGTCTTTGATGAGTGTGTTAAGAAGTTATTACCTAATTAGTTGTCTCTTACTTTAGAGGGGCAAGTCAAAATGATTTCATATGGTTTGTGGTATTAAAACATAATTGGGGTACATGAATCTTTGAGAGTATCTTGGAGTTCTTAAAAGAATTTTATGACCTTGAAAATATGGTAAACTATCATTTTGTACTTTTTTTTGAAGACTAAAAGAATTAGGTATAACACCCCTTATAAACTGCAGTGCACCAAGTAAACATTTTAATGTAATCAGTGATGTTGGTGTGACACATCCTCCAGTACCATGTGCATTGGGGGGAGTGTAATGCCCTACCCAGGAACCCTTGGAAAAAAGGGTAAAACATGCACTAATTTTTTATTTGTAAACATAACATAAGATATAATTTATATAATTTAAACAAGTGCATCAACAAAACCATCTCACAAATAATAATCCATAACTCAAAATAATGTCACGAACATCATAGGATCGTGCACAAGCAGTAGTCTTAACAAGAACTTCCAAAGGTTCCCAAGCAATCTAACACATACTCAGAATGGATAACACATGTTCCCAAGATTTCCCCACAAGGATCTTGTAGACACCTAAAATTGACCAGGTGTATCTCAAGCATTCAAAACTATAAATCTCAGCCAAATGCCTTAAAATCTCATCTCAATGCAAAAACAAATGGATCAAATCAAATGGACATTTATCAAATCAAGAGGACAAAAATCAGATCAAATTAAAAGATCAAATAATCATGAAATCAAATAATTAAATTCAAGCCTAAAGGGATTAATCAAATTATGCAATTGATTTTTCAATTGTATAGTTCAAATCAAAAAGATCAAATCTAACCCATTCACCCTTCTATGGATAAATTAATTAAATGATTGAGTTATTTAATTCCTAATTTCTTTGAGACAACCAACCAACTTTCCCTCCATTTGAGAACACCTCAAAGCTTTTGACTTAACCAAACTTTGATCATGACCAACTCACTCTACCCCCTACCCTTGGGAAAATGCTATAAATACAAGCCATTTCCTTTGTGTTTGGGATCCAAGAATTTAAAGAGAAAAAGCATCCTTATTATAGGCATATGGAGAGCATTTGAGAAGCTTTTGATCACATTTCAACATTTGCATATCATTTAGTATATCATGTTTAGGAGCATTTATTGTTTTCTAACACATCTTGGAGCGTTTTGAGCATTTTTAAGCTAGATTTGAGCATTGTTTATCATTTATTTCTCATTCTAGGATTGTCCTTGAGAGAGATTAATCCTGAGAGCTCTCTTAACAAAGCTTAGATAGAGAACCATGAGATGATATAGATTTTAAGCTTCAATTATTAGATTAAATCATATTTTCTTTCCATAGAATTGTTGTTATTAGTCCTAATTTCATGAAGGTGTTAATCTTACACACACAAATGGTGCCCACCGTGGGGCTCTAAGCCTCATTGCTAACATTTTTTACCATAAAATTTTGTGTGTTTTGCTTTGTTCTTGGTGTTATTTTGTAGAAAACAGGAGAAGAGCCACCTACGAATAATAAAACACCACCTACGGAGCTTCTTTCATCTCTGTCTTTCGTTCTGCAGCCACGTTCTAGATAAAGTGGGCCGCCTGCTAGATAAAGTGTGTTGTCGACTAGATAAAGGGTGCCGCCTACTATTTTTCAATAGTCGCTTACCAGCAAAACTCGGCCGCATTTTACACTTTCTGTGCTGCCTGCTAATTTTGTTTAGCCACCTGTGATTTGTTAAAAGCTGCTTGTTAGGATTTAAAAGCCACGTAGCAAGTTTCCATTTACGCTTAGCAACATTTAAATGATGCCCTTTAGCTATTAAATGCCATGTAAATGTTTCTGCATTAAATTAGGTTTTTATTGATTTACTCACTATTGTAACTCTCTGTGTTTTCCTGTCCCACAGATGAAAATCACCCAAAGGTGTAGAAACGAGAGAAGCGGGTCAAAAAGCTTAGCAAAGAGGTGAGAATAAAAATTAAAAATGACAAAGAAATACATGCAGACAATCTGTTAGAGAGTTTATTTGAGGAGGAACATTTGTATGATCACTACATCAAAGTGTTTTTTGCTTACAAATGAAAATTTCCTACTCTTTAATTGATTTTCATGCGTAGTTCTTTAAAGCTTTAATTTGATAAATCTTTCATTAAAAGAGATTTTAGGAGGGAGTTTGTCATTTTAATTTTTTCCATGTTTTCTTCACTTTGTCTCTCTTTGTGTTGACTAACTTGTTGGAGGAGCCGGAGTGGGAAAAATCACCACTAGGTGAGTGAAAATAAACCAAAACACTAAAAAATGTGCCTAGCCTTGCTAGCTTCAAAAAATAAGGTATTTATCTAATCAATCTTGCATTGCTTAACTTGTGGCAAATTCTTTGAATCTAGCATAATTAGGGACACCCTACTATTTTATGTTCAAATGAGACATTAGGTATATGCTCTCAACTTTTCAAAGTTGATCAAAAAGCCAAAAGTGTCAAGTTTGGGTGGTAAAAAGAAAGGGAGGATTAATTGAACCACACATCTCATTTTTTTTAAGAACCTCCTTGTCAAGAGGTTGAAAATGAACAAATCTATTTTTGGTGTTTAGAACAAAGAAAAAGAATAGGGATATGCTCTTCACTCTTTGAGTGAATTAGATTCCCAAACTTGTTGGACTGAGTTCAGTTCTTGCTTTCCATATTCATGCTAGTTAAATAGAGCTTTAAAGGGCTGCCTCCCGAGAATTGCCTTACGAGGACGGTGAGAGGGAATGACCCACAATGGGAGATATTCACTTTTACCACGATGTCATCTGACCCACTATAAATAAATGCACTTTACCTTAATCAAAAAGTGACTAAAACTTGTGCAAGCCATCCTCACTTCCTCTAGTAGTCCTTCGAGATTGCGCAAAATCATACTTTTGTGCGTGTGGGAATTCCGCAAGGGGGTAAAGTATCTTGTCAAGATTTAGACTGAAATAATTTGAGACCTTGATAAAGTAGCATACCTACCTTTGTAGAGGCATTATTAAAAGCCAAATTTGTTGACTCTAAGGTAGACTGTTTGGAAGACATTCTTGTGCAAACCTTTCAAAACATCCGAGAACATACACTTTTAGTGTGGTTTTAGTGATATGGTACAACTTTGATGTGTGTGTGTTGAGCTTGTACTCTGTTTTCACGCAAGAATCCTTTTTGACAAATCTGATCAAAGACTTAAAACTTTTAAATCTAGAAAATAAAAAAATATTGCTAAATTCAAGTTTGATCAGCAAAGCGCCGCGTACCATCATTTCAAAGCCGGGTACAAATGAAAATTGACCGCTTATAACTCTTAAAACATCGCTTGAAATCATTTAACGACCGCGTAAGCCGATGGAAAGTGCCACATATAAACATTTCAAAACCGCCTATCAACAGGAAAACACCGCCTACTAACTGTAGAGCATTGCGAACAGGATTTCTAGTGACCGCTTATCAACGATAAAAGGCCACCTACACATAGGTAAGAGCCGCCCATAAATTTAAAAGGGAAAATAGTGGGTATATGCCGAGGGGTTGAAAATAAGAAAGTTTCATTTTTGGATACCCTTTTGGACGTTTTACCATTGTGAATACTTAACTGGATCAAAATCTGCCATTATTGGACATTTTGCAAATTTATCCATGGATTGATCATTTAAGTGAGTTAAAAACCTAATATCTTCATTCGATATATGTTAATGCTAGTTTTTACTCGATCCCATTATATCAAGACTACCCTACAACCAGACGGATCTTATCTGAGGCAAGAGTGTCCTTTTCCAAGTGATCCTTTCTCTTCAAGATCCTTGCAAGAACCCATCAAAGAAGCAGAATTGAGGATGTCTTTCCCATTTGGCCATATAGATCCCGATCAGATCAATCATGTGAACAAGGATATGAAAAAATAGGGAAATGTTGATCCTAACAACAAAGGATCCAACAATAATACCAATGGAGGAACAAACATGGACCCTAACAATCAAGGGATGAACAATACCAACAATAGGGGTAACATAGACCCTAATGATGAGGAGTTAATCGATGAAAAGGTTAATGAGGCTATGAAAAGCCCTTTCTTCATGAAACTTATGGAAAAAGTGTTGGACAAAGACAAGGAGAAGTACTCTCTAGACCTAGCACAAACGGGTTGTTAGAGTTGTCATATTATAGCTAATAATTAATTTATTTTAATTATTAGTCTATTCTACTCTGCGCTTAAGTTAAACTTAGGCATCTTATTATTCTTTAGGGTTTCCCTTTTAGAGTTTTGTGATTCCTTTTATAAGGATTCACATCTTTGTTTTTCATAGGGAGTTTTTTACATCTCATTGTAACATCTTAAAACATATTGTCAATATATTGTTTTCTTGTGCATATGATGTCTCCTGTATTTTGGCCTCCATAGATTCTTCTTGTCTTCTGTTCTTTACTTCTTCCATGTGATAGGGTTATGCATGCAGGTGTTCTTGGGAGAATAGGGTTTTACCTATTCTAACATGGTATCAGAGCCATCTTGCTGCTCGCTGTTCATGTTTTGTCGAAGTGTTTCAGAAGCTGGAGGTTTTTCTAGTCTTTCAGAAGTTTTTTATGTAGATTTAGGGGGGACCTTTATTTTTGGTCATTTTGGGCTCAAATAGACATCTCTGTTGTGCTCAGAGCGCCCAAAAACTCTAGAATCCATATAAAATTTGTCCATTTTGGACAACTTGCCTCTGAGGCAAAATTCTTTTGGTTTCCAGTGTCGTACATGCACGAAAACTGAGAAAAAAATAAAAAATAAAATATTTTTTTAATATTTTTTGCATATTTTATGTACGACCAGTGCAAATTTGTTTTCACCACCGCCGCACCACTGTGGCCCGGCCTCCGCCGACAGTGCCTCCTGCGGGCTTCGTCGACACCTCCGGCCCCGCCACCAGTGGTGACACCTCCTCTGGCGCCCACGGCTCAGCTCCGCTGCCCTCCACAGCCCTCGCCCCTTGCACACCATCATCACCGGCCCCCACTGATCTTTGCTTCACCGGCCCCGCCAGCCACCACTCCGGCGCCCTCCGCCTCCCGGCCCCCGCCGGCTTGCTCCGCTGACCATCGCCTCCCGGTCCCCACTGCTCCGCCCGCCCAACGGGTTTTTTTAAGCCACACGGGATTTTACCGCTAGCGGCGGTCATTTGGGAAACTGGGAGCTCAGGTTTGATCCCCCTGCGTGAGCCATGCACCCAGGGGTTAGCTCTTTTTCAGCTCCAGGGGCTTTAACCCTATGTTTGTGGAGTTTTTTACCCTCCTGCACTGTTTTTGCTCTATCTAGAGCATACAGAGGTATTTTTCTGACTTCTTTATATCGTCAAAAATCTCTTTCCAAGCACTTTTTGATGATGGAGGTTGAGGTTTTGGATTCTACCATTTTGATATTGTTTTTTTCTATCAAAGTCTAATGTCTATTTTTTTCCTTCCAAGAGCCATATCTTGCTCATCCAGACTCTATTTTTGACAAACTAGATATCGTCGAAAAGCTGGTTCAGTGAGCTTTTCAGTTGTAGGGGTCATTTTTCTAGATTTTTCTCTAGGTTCTTTCTCCTCTGAGTTTTTCTCTTTCGCACTCTGGAGGATTACTTGGGTTTTATAGGTCCTGGGATCTCTTCTTCTAATTTTCTGGCTCACTCTTCTTTCCGACTTCTAAGCATTGTATGCTTCTGTAGCATTCTCTTTTCTGTAAACACACTAAGATAAAGTGCCTGCTCTTGCATATCTAGGATTTTGAGTACCTTGTGTTTGTTTATACTCACACTCAGTTATAAAGTTCCATGGGGGGTTATGATATTTTGCCTTTTGTGCTCATCCACCTTTGTCAAATGAGCATACGTTCCACAACATTAGCCCATGCTATGTGTCTATGACACCACCCTTTATCCTATGCTTATACTTCTGTTGCACTGTTGGTGTTCCTAATTCCTCTTCCTGCAGATGTTTTTGACATTGCATTTTAGTGTTCCTGTCACCCCTCTCCCTGTTCAGCATTATGGGGGGGGTTCACCTGTTGGCTCTATTGCTTCCTTAGTTCAGTTGAGTGATCTACGTATTCAATTTTTGTTCCTATGTACTAGGCGAATGCAGTGGCTAGGCACCTATGCATTTCGGTGAGATGGATCATCTACTATATAGACACTCATTCATTCCTACTTTTAGAGGTCACCTCTTCAATTGATCAGCTCTTCAAAATTTGTCTTTTCTACCTGGTCATGCACTATTTTAGTAGAGGTTCCAGCAGTCACTTCTGATAGAGTTTACAACTTCATGCTTCGGAGATGCTTCTTGCTCTTTCTTGTTCCTTTCTTTGGAACTTTCCCTAGATTGGAGGCTTGGTTTCCTTCATCTAGTTTATTTCTTGTACTTGGGTACCTGATCAGGCCTAGTTTCCAGGACCCATAGTTCCTTTCTTGCATTTTGTTTACATGCATCTTTTAGTCTTTAGCTGTTTAACTTCTCCCTAAGTTACACTTAAGGGGGGGTGTTAGAGTTGTCATATTATAGCTAATAATTAATTTATTTTAATTATTAGTCTATTCTACTCTGTGCTTAAGTTAAACTTAGGCATCTTATTATTCTTTAGGGTTTCCCTTTTAGGGTTTTGTGATTCCTTTTATAAGGATTCATATTTGTTTTTCATAGGGAGTTTTTTACATCTCATTATAACATCTTGAAACATATTGTCAATATATTGTTTTCTTGTGCATATGATGTCTCCTATATTTTGGCCTCCATAGATTCTTCCTATCTTCTATTCTTTACTTCTTCCATGTGACAGGGTTATGCATGCAGGTGTTCTTGGGAGAATAGGGTTTTACCTTTTCTAACACAGGTCTCAAACTTCCACACGATTATGATGTCACCAAACTCAAACAAGAAGAAGCTGAGGCTAACCCCATTGACATCATGAACAAATAATTCCAACTTTTCCAGATGTAATTGGACACAATAAAACAAAGTAGGGCACCTAAACCTTTTTCTATTGAAGCTTTGTGTCCATTTCCATTTGATAAGTCTTTAATCATGATACCATTTCCAACAAATGCTATTTATCCCAAATATGAAAAATATGAAGGAACATTTGATCCTCAAGATCACTTAAGGGAATTTTGTGCCCTAAGTCTAGAGTTCATGCATGACACAACTTACCTTATGAGGTTATTCCCTAAAATTTTGGGAGGTATGGTGATGGAGTGGTTTTCAAAGTTACCCTCTGACATTCAAACCTTTGAGGAATTTTCCTCTAAGTTTGTAACTCACTATTCCTATAACATCAAACATGAGGCTACAATGCTTAATCTATGCAACACCAAACAAAGAGGAGAGGGATTCCTACTTTTCCTACAACAATGGAGAGCAATATTTTCTAGATACCCTCGAAGTGTACTTGAAAAGGAAAAGATGGATATTTTTGTAAACAACTTGAATCATGAAATGAACTATTGATTAAGGATACAATGTCCTAGATCATTCCAAGACCTAATTGAGAATAGGGTGACAACGGAAGAAGTGTTGATAAAAATTGGAGAAATCAAACTTTACAAAGATAACAAGAATAACAACAACAATAATACCTCCAACACTAATCAAAATTGAAATTCCAACAACAACAACAATCGATTTTGGACAAAGAATAACAATAATAAAGGAGTGGTTAACGATGGAGTGGTGGAGGCTAACACTTTAAAGGCTACCCCTTTCAATCTCACTCAAAACTCAGCTCACGCCAATAATGTGAATCAAGCACCCAAAGTACCCTTCAACAACAACACTAATAACAACTTTGGGAATAATCAAGGGACTCCCAAGCCTAAACCTTTCTTTGCACCTACACCCGAAAGGACATTCACTAATTTGGGTGAACCATTGGAGAATGCACTAGGGAAACTTATAGCAAATAAACTTATCGATCTACCAAAGGCTCAACCATATGAACCTCACATCAAGCCAAACTGGTGGAATGAGAACAACCATTGTGACTATCATCGAAATAGGGGACATAAGACCAATGATTGCTTGCGTCTCAAACATGTGGTACAAGATCTCATAGACAATGGTGTGATAAAAGTGGACAGCCCTCAAACTAATTAATATCACACAACCTTTAAAACTCCTTTCTATAAGCATGAAAAAGGAGAATCTTCCAATTCAAACAATGGAGGAAACAATGCGAATAATGCAAGAGGCAATCATAGTGTTAAATTTTCTCATACTTATAACAATACCATAAATGTTGTTGTGGTTACAGATCAACCTATCCAAGGGTCTGCTAATGCTATCACAAGGGGGAAAGCCTCAAAGGTTACCCTACAAGGGGGTACTCCTATTACTATTGGCCCTAAAACACCAACTATTTTGGCTAAACAAACACCACCCACAACAAAGCCTTATAGTTTGGTGGA
>MU226606.1:5046598-5083493 GCA_018584345.1 Thuja plicata
CAAACTCTATCTCCTCTTTACCAAATGAAGAGGTGGAGTTTACTGAGGACCTCTCCAGTTCCTTTTGATCTCAACCATTCATCTCCCTATCTCTGGGATTGATCTCAACCGTTCATTTCATCACCAAATCCTACATAATAAACCCTTCATAACCATTTCAAGGGTCCAGGATTTCAAGCTCTCGTGCGCCATTACTCTGTCAATTTGGTTCTAGCATTCAAGCCATCTTGCGACCACACACACACATTTCAATTATCAAAATTTCAACGCTTCTCAAGTCATAGACGCTGCCCCTCCAATACTGAGCATCAAGAACAATGTTTCGGAAGGAGTAGAGAGAAACAATAGAAGCTTCAAGCATCATGGGGTTTGCATTTATTTGTCTTCCTTTCTCTTGCTTGTACATTTTATTGATCATGTTTCTAGTATTCATTTAGTAGTCATTATATACTTGATTTGCATTCATTTGTGAAACCTTGGCTACTAACCCTCGCCTTTGGAAAGCTTTGGAAATAAAAAAGAGAGGCGTACACTTAGAAAGAGATGCTTGTCAATATGTCAAAAATTGTGTAAAATGTCAATACCATGGAGATCTGATCCATGCACCAGCACAAGAATTACACCCTTTTGTCACACCATGGCCGTTCTATCAATGGGGTTTTGATTTGATTGGCATGACTTATCCACCCTCTTCAAATAGACACAAGTATATAATCACGACAACATAATACTTCACTAAATGGGTTGAGGCTGTCCCTTTATCAACTGCAACAGGGAAGCAAATTTCCATGTTTATCCTAAATCATATCATTTGCAGATATGACATTCCTCACGCCATCATCATGGATAATGGAAAATAGTTTAAGAAAAAAGATTTTGATGAACTTTGTGACACATTCCATATTACACATCACTCTCCATCCATTTACTATCCCCAAGGTAATGGAAAAGCAGAAGCTACCAACAAGAACATCCTTAAAATCCTTAAGAGATCCGTTGGCAAATCAGGAAAAGATTGACATCTTTAAATCAATCCAACATTGTGGGCCTATAGGACTAGTATTCGAACCCCAACAGGAGCTACACCTTTTTCATTGGTTTATGGGGCTAAAGTTTTTCTACCTTTAGAAGTTGAAATACCATCCCTAAGAGTCTCATTGCATGGATTAATCACGGATGAAGATTATAGAATTGCCTGCCTTCAACAATTGGAATTGTTGGAGGAACATCAAACTCAAGCCTATGATCATTTGAAAGTGTATCAGAATTGAATTTCAAGGAACTATAACAAGCATATCAAACCAAGAACCTTTCAAGTAGGAGATCTAGTATTGAGAAAAAATCCAAAAAATCAGGCTGATAGAGAAAAAAAAGGAAAGTGGGAAGCAAATTGGCTTGGTCCTTTTGTCATTGTTTCTTCATTTGGAACGGGGACCTACAAATTGGCTGATTGTGATGAATTGCAAGAACCTATCAATAGCATTCATCTTAAGAGGTTCCACATCTGATTTAGAGGAAAGAATATCTGTGGAAAGAGTATAAGTTGAGAGTATCAGATGAGTCAGCATCACCTTTGTACATGAAAAAATTCAAAAAATACCAAAAAATGAGAAAAGATCAAAATACAAAAAAATCAGAAAGTTCAAAAGCCAAAAACATTTGAAAAAGAGAAAAAAGTGCCTTGGTGAAAACCTAGCAATAGGCACCTTGGTAGCAAAAAAAGAGAAAAAGAGCAATAATCCCAAGAGGTGAAAGCCTGGAAACAAGCGCTTTTTTTCCCTTAGGTCTTTCCTAGTTGCATTTGTACATATTGCGTTTCTTCATCTCACTTTTCCATATCCTCATTGCATCCATCATTTGTGCATCGTCCTAATAAAGTCTTAGAGTTGCATGTTTGTCACATTCTAGGATCAGTTGCCCTAAGTTTTACATTAGCCACATTTATCACTTGGGGGCATGCATCATAAATTTTTGGTACCAATCGAATTCAATAGTGCAACATCTTAGTCACACATCAGAAGTAGATTTTTAGATTCAGAGGAGAGATATATTTGGAACCTTTGATAGATATCATTGTTCAACCCTAAACAGTTTGATCACATAACATAGTCCTTGACCTTCATTGACTTATCTTATCAGGATTAAAAATTGAAACACCCTACATGATCAGACTGTCTGGAATTATTATTTGAAATTATTGATACATTTCACAAACACTTAGAATTTTTGATGAGTTTTTCATTGAATTTTTTGAGTCATTTTCTTTTTAGCTAATCGATGATGCTTCGGCTAGATTGGCAATGATAGAGACATGATGTTTTCTTAAACTTCTGAGTGACTATTTTGAGGAAGATTCTTTAACTTGTGTGAATTAGTCTAAGGACATGGTCATCAAAGAACCATAGAGGACATTCATATGGGAAGGAGTGTTAACCTTTGTTTGTTCACACAAAAGGATAACTTGGCTATTTAGATTTTCCATATCTTAATACCAACATCCACTTGCAACATTGAATCTGATTAAACCGATATTCATACTCCCATAGTTGGTCATTCAACTAGTGAGGGTTGTACTTGGTTTTCGTAGAAAGGGTTACCACAAGAGAGAAAGTCATATTCATATTCTTATGGTTGTAGTGGCACCAGTAAGGATTGTATTGACTCCTAGTTCCACAACGCTCAATGATGAAAATATATCTCAGTTTGCATTTTATTCGCAAAACCCAAGGACAATTAGTTGCATTGCATTTGCATTTTAGATTAATTTCATCTTCATGTTAGATTAATTGCATCTTCATGTTAGATTAATTTGCATTCTCCAAATTAGTTTTAAAATGGCTTGCCTTTCTAGCAATTTTCCAAGTTCAAGGGGGGGATAAAAGTTGACAACACTTCATCAATTTACTGGTTTCAAGTCATCAATATGAGATTTTCTTTGCATTCATACTCATTTATCATTATCCATTACATATTCCTATCAAGTGAAAAGCAAAGAAAAGACACATTAATCATTATCCATTTATTCGCATCATTTAGAATTGCACATCATAAGTTAATTGCATACATCCAAAATCAAAAAGATAGTTGCATTCATTTATCATAGAACTAAGTATTGCATCCATTGCATTGCATAATCCATACATCATGGTTAAATCAGAAAAAATTATAGAAATAAGTTGCATTAACATCATTTGCATCCATTTATCTATGTCCTACTCTAAGACATTCCATCCAAAGCATTAGAAATAAATGCATCATAGAAACATATAGATATGCATAAAAGGAAATCTCATAACATCATCAAAGGAGGAATCAAAGATCATCATAAATAAATGTCCATCATCAAATGTCTATAAATCAGTACATCAATGGTACATCAAAAAAATGATCCATACATCAAAGTCCCGCTGAAAAATACATATGATACATCATCTATGCCATATCAAGATATCATGGATCCCAATCTGTCTCATGACCCAGCAGGGGCACCTGATCCATCTCCAGCTAAACCTATGCCTGAACCCCCTGTACCATCAGGATCCCTATCACCTTCTCTATCCTGTGTACTAGGAGGTGCCTGACTCGTGCTCGCACTGGTAGGTAATTGAGCCAGAGTAGTCATAAATTGCTGCATCATAGTAGAAACCTGATCTAATCAAGCAGTCACTGCAGTCATCCCTGCCTGTAAACCCCAAACATCCTACACTAAAAAATCCACAACAGGAGGAACTGGAGGTGCCTATGATGTTGAAGGAGCCTGTGGTGCCTATGGTGCTAATGGAACCTGAGGTATCAATGGTGTTGTGCTACTCTGTGGATCAACCTATGGAATCTGTCCATGCACTGGAACCAGTTTGGCCACCTGGACACGTCTGTGTCTATGTGTAGCCCAATCTGCACCAACTATCAAAGGAGCCTGACCCTAAGGTACCTGTGCCTATGCTAATATCTTCCTAGGCTTCTTGAATCTTCCACCTCAGCCTCTAACATGTCCACCTCTCATCCGAGGTCCTCCAACTCTTTGTACTCATGGCGCCCTAGGTGCCCTCTGAACCCTATGTCTACGAGGTCTCCCGCCATCATCATCATCATCACCATCATCTCCATCATCCTTTGAAAGCTCATCTACATCAGGAATAGGCTCTGCTCGATCAGTGAAGCTGACAAAATGATGTTGTAGGAACCACTCGCGATACTCAGCCAACATCACTACATCTTCCACATGTGTCATCATATCCCAAATGACATAACCTAGTTGATCAATCTACAAACAGGCCAACTGATAGTCCACCTATGCTCCCCACATCGATCTCTCCACCTGTACCTTGGCATAAAGTGCCATACTCTGAGGCATGTCCTAAACATGACCATACTGACGAGTACTCTCCCAAAGAAAAATCTCTCAATAACTAATGGTGATCGGCTCATCATCCATCAAGGAGAAAACATATATGGAAGCTCATCATCATCCTCTCTCCAACTCTCACAATGAAGATATGGCCTCCATACGACCTGATCTATATCATCTATAGTACATCTCCAGAAGTCAACCTCACCCAGACGATGCTGGACAACCATGCCATCATACAGAAATGCATACGAATATCAACGGACCCACACTCGTGTTGAAACTAGTCTCGTAATAGGGAGATGCTCCCATGTCCACAACTGTAATATAACTACACCTGTAGAAAGAGCTATACTGTGCCTGTAAACAACCTCATGCAGATCATGATATAACCGTGCTAAAAAAAAAGAACCCCAATCAAATCTCTGAGGATGCGTAATCAAATCCTCTAATATTTGGCCTCATCCGACCGCAAAGCCACGTCCTCTCCTATCTGGAAGAAGTAATCCTCCAATCACAGCTCCTAACAATGCTGGAAAAGTGGGAAAATAGGCAAACTATTCCCAAGTAATACAATCATCCGCAATGGTGTTATCTCCAAACACCTGTATGCATACACTACTATCATAAATTAAATCATAATACACCCACTCTCCATGAGTTGGGATCCTCAATAATCAGTAAACATCCTCGGGTGTGATAGTCATCTTGCTGAGGGGTAGATGAAATGTATTATGGTCAGAGTGCCATCGCTCTGCCATAGTTGTCAAAAGACCTCAGTTCAGCTGAAACTGAGGGAGATCTAGATGAAAACTGAGACCACATGTCTCGATAGTCCACCACTCAGGAGGCGTAAGCTCATCAACTAAATAAAAAATCTAAGACACTACACCTCATACCCTCAACTTACGGTAATGTTCCTACATTTTGAAACAAAGTGAACCTTATTAGTCTTTCTCTTGGTGAACCATTCTACGTCAATCAAACACATTAAATCTATCTTTGCTCTAACTTGAGTGCATCAACTTATTGTTCCTAACCTCTACATCGTGAGACACAAGGACAATTTGTAATCATTTTTAATCATATCTGATTGACCTATCAAACATTCATCACTATGACTTTTCTAATATCCTAAACACTAAGTGACAATCTGGACGAACATTTTCTAGCTTGGAATCTAATTGAATTATCTGGATGAGTGATCAAATGGACTTCATCTATTTTCTATCTCAAATTTCAAACTTCATGGTAGGTGGCACTTTAATAAGTGTATGCGGCTTTTCAAGCCCCGCGATGTTTAAATCATTAAATGTGACACTTTAATCCTTGGAGGCGGCGCTTTGCTAAGCAGGTGGACTTTTAAACTCCTATGCGGATTTTTACATATCATAAGTGACCTTTAAAAACTAGGATTTTTTAGGTGGCTCTTTGCTATTTGGGTTACAAATTTTGCCCTAATTCTTAGGCGGCTAAGCATTGCTCCTACGCGGCACTTTAATCCTCAGAGGTGACTTTTCTATGCCCTACACGACACTTTATCTATCCTACGCGGTTGTTCACTACATTTTATCTAAAAAGCATTAAAAACATGTATTAAATTCTATTTAAAGAGCAATAAATACACTAGGAAAGTTTGAACCACTCACCGGAGGCCCGTAGTCAGGAGGTCTCTAATATCGGCGTGCTCACTTGAACCTATGCTCTCAAATGGAGACCACCATCGTTGTCAATCATCAGAGGATCAGAGCAAAATCTCAATAGTAAAAAGTGAAAATGAATAGTAAATTTGGGTTTTTCAACCTATTTAAGCTATTTTACCCTATTTTGTGAGATTTTTTGACCTAGTCAAACAAAATCTGCATATTTAGCACACTAGGGCATTTGTCGACATCTTTCAACATCATTGTTATCAGAAATGCAATCATCTTGGATCTTTTCTATCAGCAGAGCTCATCAAATTTTTCACACCTACAATCAATATGATTTCATTTCTGAGGGGGCATCATCATATCATCCAACTGGGATTCTGCATCGTATCTTACATCAAATCTAGGGCAATGAAATTTCAAACTTTATCAGAGTATCATATCAGGATTTCATATCAGCATATCATATCAGAGTTTCATATCAGAGTATCATATCAGGGGTTCATATCAGGGTTTCATATCAGGTTTCATATCAGGGTTTCATATTAGGTTTTCATATCAGTCAATCAGCTCATCAATATCAAATCAATGATAAGGACAATCAAGCTTTCTTTGAATCAATGCGCTTCACACATCAATTCAAAGAGGGGCATTTGTAGACACCTAAAATTGACCAGGTATATCTCAAGCATTCAAAAATATAAATCTCAGCCAAATGCCTTAAAATCTCAACTCAATGCAAAAAAAAAGGATCAAATCAAATGGACATTTATCAAATCAAGAGGACAAAAATCAAATCAAATTAAAAGATCAAATAATCATGAAATCAAATAATTAAATTCAAGCCTAAAGGGATTAATCAAATTATGCAATTGATTTTTCAATTGTATAGTTCAAATCAAAAAGATCAAATCCAACCCATTCACCCTTCCATGGCTAAATTAAATATATGATTGAGCTATTTAATTCCTAATTTCTTTGAGACAACCAACCAAGTTTCCCTCCATTTGAGAACACCTCAAAGATTTTGACTTAACCAAACTTTGATCATGACCAACTCACTCTACCCCCTACCCTTGGGAAAATGCTATAAATACAAGCCATTTCCTTTGTGTCTGGGATCCAAGAATTTCAAGAGCAAAAGCATCCTTATTATAGGCATATGGAGAGCATTTGAGAAGCTTTTGATCACATTTCAACATTTTCATAGCATTTAGTATATCATGTTTAGGAGCATTTGTTATTTTCTAACACATCTTGGAGCGTTTTGAGCATTTTTAAGCTAGATTTGAGCATTGTTTATCGTTTATTTCTCATTCTAGGATTTTCCTTGAGAGAGATTAAGCCCGAGAGCTCTCTTAACAAAGATTAGATAGAGAACCATGAGATGATATGGATTTTTAGCTTCAATTCTTAGATTAAATCATATTTTCTTTCCATAGAATTGTTTTTATTAGTCCTAATTTCATGAAGGTGTTAATATTACACACATAGATCCATACAACATCCATAAATTACAAGAGGTTAAGATAAAAAATATTCATGGCTACCTGTAAGGGAGACCAATTTCCATCCTAAATCCATAATTCATGTTCATTTTAAGCCCAAATTAAATATTCCTAACATGGTTAAACATACATGCTAATTACCAACTAACTATAACATAAAAAAAATACAACTAGAAACGGTCCTCAAATGATCGTGCACAAGTCAAGGACTCAAGGTTACAATCAAAAGTCCACTAGAATCATGCTGAAGACAATGTGTTGATTCCTAAAATTTGGCTAAGTTTGAAATTTCCTAAAAAACCCTCAAAATATAGAATCTTTATCTCGAATCCTGTGAAGCTGAAACCACTCTCAAACATCTTGAAAGTATATAAATAAAATGTAACTTATACTTAAATGTTACATTTTATGTATGGTCCTAGTGCTGAAATTGGTTTGTTAGGGCCCGAAGGACACACAAGAACCCATAACTAGTTGCAAAAACCATCCAAAAAATACTCATCTCCCAGAACTTGTTGCAAAATTAAACTAGGTGGAGATGATGATAAAACAAGCATAAACGATGATTGATCTGCGCAAACATTGATCTACGTAGATGTCACCTAGAAAACTGGTGAAGCCTAAAAAAGAGCCAGTCTAGTGAGGTTGAAGATGGTGGACCTCAGATGCAAATGATGATTTGCATATAATTCGATCTCCATAGACGATGATTCATCAAAATGAGTTTTCTGGTGAAGTATGAGACCAAAATGTCTCAGACTTGAGAGTCGGAGATGACTTTGATTATGCGTAGACGACAATTAGGTGATTTTTGGCTGAAAACATAATGTGAAAAGCCACAAACTAGGTCGACACCAACTCACAGATGAAATACATCTAACTCTACACTAGGGAGTACCAGATACACACATATCAAGGAAATGGTTACTTGATTGCATCAATAAAGCATAACTAGATGCATAAAGGAAACTAGACTATATCCTAGAATGACAATGAGAGACCTACTAATGGGTCTGGGAGGGTACACCCTCTGGTGAAGGTACAAAGACCAAGTATGAGTGAATGAAAAAACCCACCCCCTAGATGGGTCAAAATTAATTTTGACGGTGCCTCACATGGCAATACGGGAGTCTTCATGATAGGATACATTGCACAAAATGAGAGGGGAGAAATCATTTCATTAGGAGCCAAAAGGTTGAAAGATGGAACAAACAATGAGGATGAGTGTTTGGTAGCAGTTGAGGCAATCCTGATGGTGAGAAGATTACAACTTAGGAGAATTCATCTGGAAGGGGATTCACTCTTAGTTGTGAATGGTATCGCCAAAGGAAAAATGGATACTTGGTACCTGAACAAGAATATTAGAAGGATTCAGGATCTGGTCGGCAAATTTGAGGACTTCAAAGTATCACACATGTCGAGAGTGGAAAATAACATGGTAGACAAACTATCAAATGTTGGTACCGATGGATCACTAAAAAATCAATTTGAATTATTTGAAGATTTGAGGACTAGACTTTAGAGGAGGACATTGACGCTAAGGAACGAAACCATATATCAGATACTATAGACTATAGCAAGGTCCAAGGCTTGGTAACTAGTATTGGAAAGATGAGGTTTGTGATGATGTGCACATGACGCAAATTGCCTAGGAGAAGGGAAGCGGTATGATGTGGAGTAACCTGCTTGTGTGCATGAAAGTAGTATGATGTAATATCTCGCAAGTCGAGGAGTTTGTTACATGTGAATAAAGATGAGGTACAAAGAGGAGTAATGAAAGAGTAAAGGAGGTGATGGAATAATGATGACATTGAATGCTGTGTCTCTAGAGGCTTTGGAGGCCAATTAAAATATGTTATTTGAAGGAAAGCCCAATGCTTTTTGAATTCTGAGCAGAAGGAAACATAGAAAAATAGAGGCCAAATTCTTGCTCAGAATGACATGACAAATCCTAGCATTCGTAGGCCCCATCATGGTGAATAGAATGAGTCATGTCTTCAAGGAAGATGGAGAGGATTTATGGGAAGCAATTTGCAGCATCTTCAGGGACCATTACCTGCAAGAAGGGTGGAAACCCTGCACGAACCTAGATATTTCATCTTTGTTTGTGGCTTTGGCACTCTCGGTGTCGGCATCAAAAGATGAGGCGTGGAAGGTGGTGAAGCAGTGCATGGCTATTAAGTGGATTGAGGGGATTGAAGATGTGCTGCAGAGAATGGAGGTGGGTGTTGGATTGCATATGGGAAATTCACCCATTCAGATGGTTGGATATGGAAGAAGGGAACTGCAACCATTGGTGATTTGGTCTTCCACCAGCCTGGAGGAGGTACATTTATCTCGAGCCCATACTGGCTGGAACAATTTGATGGTTGTGCTAGAAAAATGGAAGGTAGAGGTACAGAGAGGTGGTGAGACCGATGGGAGAAAGCAGAAACAAACACCCATCAAGTCTAGTGTGGTGGTGGGAGCGGATGGATGGTCGCTGGTTCACAAGAAACTAGGTGTTACAAGGTAGGGAACAAAGGCCAAGGCAAAGAGCTAGGCTCGGGAGGCAGTACGAGTGGAGGTGATGTGGCTCGAAACCAAGTTGGTGACCTGGTGGAGGATGGCGGTGCCTTCCAAAATTTTACTAAAGAGGAGGTGATGACTTGGTTTAAATGAAGTGTGAGGTAGTGGTTTCTTTTTTTGGATGTTTTGTATTGTCGATCTCTAATACATCTAGTATTTTTACCTATATCTAAAGTTAGGGACTTATCAGAGGAATGCAATGAATTTGGGAGGAATTTTGTATGAATGTAATACCGTAGCCATGGGTGATGCTGATGTAATATTTTTCTAAATATCAATAAATTTTTTTATTACCGATAAAAAAAAAAAGAATGCTAATGAGAAAATACAATACCTTTGCATATACCGAACTAACTGTAGACACCCTAAATTAATTAAATAATTAAATTTATTTAATTAATTAACCTTAATTAATTTATTAAATTCAATTTCTTAAAGTTTAAATTTAAATATTTAAACTTATTAATTAATTCTTCTAATTAAATTAATTTCATTGAATTAATTTAATTTCACTAAATAATTCAATTAAATATTTAAATAAATCCTTTCTCAAGTTCAAAAAGGTAACTTTTGATCAACTTTTCAATTAACTAAACATCCCCTCTTCTCTCCAAGTTGAGGAGGTGAAGTTTACTGGTTGCTTTTCAATCAACTAAAACATTCCCTCTTCTCTCCAAGTTGAAGAGGTGGAGTTTACTGCTTACTCCTCAGTTAACTAAAACATCCACTCTTCTCTCAAAGTTGAAGAGGTGGAGTTTACTGATTGTTTCTCCAGTTCCCTTTAATCTCAACCATTCATCCTCTAATATCTGGGATCGATCTCAACCGTCCAAATCATTTTCCATATTCTATATAATCAAACCTTCTTAACCATTTGAAGGATCTAGGATTTCAAGCTTTGTGCACACTTACTCTGGAGGATTCTTGTGAAGCATCAAGTATTCTTGTGATCATAATTAATATCATTTTCTCAACACTCGCAATTCATAAACATTGCCGATACCAACAATGAGCACCTTTCATCCAACATTTCAGGAGTAGAGAGAAGCAATAGAAGCCTCAAGCATTGTGGTTTGCATTCATTTGTTTTCATCTTTATATTGCTTGTTACTTTATTGTCCATAGATTCATTCTTTGTATTTTCGATTGCTTTCCCCCATTGCATATTTTTGGTACTAACCCCTTGTTAATTCGAGTTTGGAGCAAGTTTGGATCTACACACTACTAAGGTGAAGTGAGCTCTCAAAATCCAAGTCATTCTACTAGAAGAAGTCCATCTCTATACACCGATCCCTAGCAGTGGTATAGATTGTCAATGCCACCCAACCACTTGGAACCCTCAAGCCCACCCCACCATTCTCATGGAGATATTAACCCAGCCACAAAAACAAGGTATACACACAAGAAAGGAATGACTCTCACACATTCCAATAAAATGCATGACTCAAGGATGAAGCAATAGTCTGAGTATAAACACAAAATGTAGAATACAAGACACATAGAGAATAATCACATCTGATCCAGTGTAATACATAGATAAAAATATAATTACCCATGAAGAACACTCAACATGAGGGCTAATATCCAAGTACAACCATAAATATACATCATCATAGTATAATCAAGGTACTAATCATTACTAACATGGTTGTAGTGTAGGGAATCAAGGTGGAGTGTCATTAATTGGATCACACTAGCCCAAGTAGCATCGAGTCTTCAATCAACATCTGCAGATGACCAGGCTTGGAATGTATCTTTGATCAACACCCGTAGGTGGCTAGATACTATGTATTTGATCAACACCCATAGGTGGATAGATACTTACTTACCTTCGATCAAAACCCTCGGGTGGTTTGGTATTCCATTACCCTTATTAATGCATTTTTACCCAAGTTCATTTATTAAGTTATCACTTATTAAAAAACCCCTTCACATGTCCTGTGCCAGCCACTTATAGGCTAGGATCCACACAAGGAGTCACTCCACACCACTACCCAAACTCTAGGCTCATCTCATTCTACAATGAGGCATAAGGAACATAAAGAAAACACAATAATGCAATAATGTTAAAGCCATAAAATACTCTAAAATTCATAAACCACCAAAACATGGTAAACTCTATTGCTCTCAAACACCAAGAGTACGGGTCACTCAGACCTCGACATGGGAGCATGGCTCAACTACATGCTTGGATTTAGTCTCAAACATCTCACATCCACATGTCACATGCAAGCTCAAACTCAAGAATGGAGGGTTCCAAAACAAAGGCAACACAATAGCAAACCCAATAGGCCAAAAATCCAAGGCAAGAAGGTTATGCATAAGCACTCTCTATTGGCCTCGTTACCAAGAGAATGGATCCCAAGATGGTCCAACATATAAAAATGGGATACCAAAATCCCTTAATATTTCAATATTCCACTCACATCCCAAAACTAAGTGAGGATCTCAAAATCATAAAAGATATCAATTTTAGGAAAAACCCGACAAGATACAAAAATCAGCATTTTAATATCAAATGGGAAAGTTTAGATTTGTGAGAGAAAATAACTAGAATGACATCAATACATTCCACTTCCATAATAATACTAAAAATATGGATTAATACAACCTCCAGTACGTCATTCATGCCAAACATGGAGGCATACAAGCTCTGAATGACACACAAACAAGGAACACCCAAAACACCCAAAAATCAAACATCTCAGATTTCAATGAAATCAAAACCCATTGGTCTAAATCTACCCAAAAAAACATTTATCAGATAAAAATTTGAATCTGTGGACTTCACAGAAATCTGGCAGCATAACATTACCAAAACCCTAAAATCCAACTTGGGAAATTAAGAAATATCCATACCCGTCCAATCGGGTGATGAAATCAAACAAGAACATGGGGGAATACTAATTCTCAGCCCACTCAACTATTGCAATTTATTTCATTCAAAAAGATGATTAATTTAAATATGGTGAGATTCCCTACCTCACATGCATGGTAAAAACCAAGAAAAGGGAGGAAAAATGGAGACTCCACGAAAGCATAAACGGCTCCACAGGAAGATGAAGATTCCTGGGATGCATCTAATGAGCCACTCCACACATGAATCTGACAACTAGATCAATCACAATGACCAATTATCTAAATTTCTCACAAGAGGCTTCAAGAAAAAAACTCAATTTCTTAAAACATAATATGAGAAGTATGTGTAAAAAATCACTTTTGGCATTATAAGCACTTTTCCAAAAGTGACTTATAAAATAGATTACTTAAATAATTAAATAATCAAATTAGCCCTTAACCCAAATAAATAAATGGATTCCAATTTTAATTGAAATCCAACTATAGAAAATTAGCCAGTAATCAAAATAAATATAAAAATTCCCCAAGAACATTAAATCAACATTTAAATAAAATCCTTCCGCGACAATTGCAGGAACTCTAATGCAAAAAAAGTCACTAGTCGATCACAAATTCAATATAAATATAGATTTAGAAACATGTAGCGGAGGGAATAATATATCAATAAAACATATGTCATCCACACAAAGATGATATTGGCTTAGATATGAAGGGGGACAAAGTTACTATCTCCTAGTGCCATTGTCAGGGACATATGCACACACTCAATTCCTGCAACTTAGGATGAATGTGCTTGGTACCTATTCATTGAAACATGAAAAAATCAAGTGCAGCTTCTCACAATGTATAAATAGTCGAAGCACATATACCATCAATAAAAATGCCTCAATTAATAATAGTGAAGGAGAGTGGGACATTGTGTAGATCTCGCAAGCAAGTGACTATGAATCTATCTCACTTTGTACCAACACCAAGGAAAAAATGCATAGCAGTGGTGCAGTGAGACATTACACATCATATAATCTTATTAACTTTATATTTAAATTAAAATAATTTATATAAACCATTTTACGACTATTCTGGGCATATATCAATGAAAGTAGGCAACTGAAATACCCAGCAACATATATGGAATAGTACATCATATAATCTCATAAAATCATCCTGATATAAAATTCATAATCCCAAATGTAGAATACACTAGATAATATCATAAGGAACCATAATAGAGATATGATAAAAACACTAATAGTAACATATCTAACATATAGATCAACAATATTGTAGCAACTGAAAAAATATGGTAATTAAATACTTCACACAATGCAACCACTGGTCACATAACAAGGGTTCTCACAGAAAAAAATCATGATATAATCAAAATATAAAAGCCAATGGAACAAACCTCAGTGACACCATAAAATCACATCAAAATCTAAACAAGACAAGTGCCATTCATAACCCCAGCAACAATCTCAGAATGATTGCAAGAATCCACTGAATTGGGTGCATCTCACAATTCCAATATAAAAGCATAACATGAGAATAGTTACTGCATCACAAGAACACGTAAACCACCAGTCAAAGCACAATGGCTCTAACTACCAGGAATAAAGCATAAACAACTTTTTGATGCAATGACATAAATTAGACCACCCTGAAGGTACCATCCTCTCACAGGTCCAACATGATCACACAATACAATCATATGGAGTCAAAAGTACATCCATTAGGATGTCATGCAAAAATAAAATGGGAGAGGCACTACAGGGAGACTATACCTCATGACCTCGTGTTTTACCACATGAAGCTCTCACCAATCAAGCTAGGCCCCCAACCCTTATACTTTTGTACATTTTTTAAAAGGTAAAATTTAAGATATTTGAGTTCTTATTTGTATTCCATAAATATGATTAAGGATAATTAATTATTAAATTATAAATAACACACATGTGGTGGTGAGATCCATTATTATTTTACTATGTCTTGATATTGGGGTTGAATTTTTATGATATTTTGTAATGGTTTTGTATTTTGTTAAGTATTAATAACATGTGTAGAATGCATGATTTATATGCTTTGTGAAAATAAACAATTAATCATAGTGTTTGTGATTCATATGCTGCAATTAGAGGTACAAAACATTTAACTCTATTAATTTCCTTATCATCTCTTAGTATGTGTAGACCCATGCAAGTATGATAATTTTGGCATTGGTGTTGTATAGCTTTGGGGAATTTGTATTCAATAAATAAAGAGAAGGTATATACTTGAATGCTTGACCTAATATATTTTTGTATATTGAATAGATTTATAGAATTCAATTTAGAATTTCAAGACCAAAACTTCTAATGAAGTTGTTGAATGCAATTCAGACTTGGAGTCTAATGGAGTTGTAGAGTATAATTGAGAATCCAAAGTTCTAAAGTTTGAAGTTTAATAAAATTGCCAACACATAAAATCTATATTTTGAAGTCTAATAGAGTTATAAAATATAATTTAAACTTTTTAGTTTGAATTTTGATGAAATTGTAGAATATAATTTAGAATCTAAAAATTTGATGTAATTGTAAAGTGTACTTTGGAATCCTAAGTTTGAAGCCTAAATTTTGATACAATTGTAGAGTGTAAATCAAACTCCAAATTCGTGTTGAACACTACTAGGTGTTGAGAGGGGGGGGGGGGGGGGGGGAANGGGGGGGTGAATCAACACAATTAAAATTTTTGAAAACCTATCTAATATCTTAATTAATCCAAACAACAATCAACAAAGAATAAAGCAATGATTTCATACACCTATGAACACTAGATTTACATAGAAAACCCAAGATGATGAAAACCATGATAAAAAATGTACTTGCTATATCTAAATATATAATTGCAATTTTTTAGGCTAGAAGGAAAGGAACTCACTATCCCTATCAATTTAGGAACACTTCCAAGAATTACACTAATCCTCAATGAAAAGGAAATATAATTTTTTTTACAAACTCATTGATCCAATAATAAATGAAAATCAAAACATCTTGATTTGCTGTAGTGATCTTCCAATCCCAAATCAGAAATATGAACCTTAGTTCTACCTTGATTGCATAAAATCACCTTCATCCTTGACTTATAAAAACTTCACAATATATCTCACATTCACTCATACTTATTTGATCCCTTTCTTCCAAAATATATAGAGATTTTTCCATTTGAAACATCAACAAGGTTAGCCATAAAAATATTAGGATTATTAATACAAGGTAAATCACCTTGAAAAAAATACTTAATGTGCTCCACCCAGGATATAAATAGGACCCAAATATATCATAATAATTACACATAAGAAAGTGTGAATATATCATAAAAACTCCCCCCGCCTGCGAATATTAATGTTAATGAGATCAAAGCCATCATCAGGAGGATGGAGGAGATCAAAGAAAGGATGGATGATACTTTGAAGAGTAATCTCACTCTAGCTGGTGCTAGTGTTTGATTCGGGTGCTTTTCTGGGTGCTCCCTCTGTGCTGGATGCTGTTGGTTTTTGCTCAGGTGGTTTTTTCGCTATCTTTTGTAGGGATATTTTTTGTCTGTTTCTTGCTTTTTTTAGTGTTTCGTAAGGCTCTATCTTTAGCTTTCTCATTTTTAAAGGGTTTTGGGTCCCTTCAAAACCCATTTTTACCAATTAATCAAAAAAATTACTTTCTAAATAATATAATTCATCCATATGCATCGTAACTTATTCCAAATTTAGACCCAAAAGTAACTTGCGAAATAAATTAAAAATGGGTTATCAATTGGCCCAAAACACTCTTAGAATCATGTAGTGTGATCTAAACCATGAAACACCATGGTAAGATCATCTTAATTCTCTTAGCACTTCTATCAACCAATATGCAAAACCAGAATACTCAAATCAAGTCACCACAAATAACTAATTCAGTCAATCCAAGAGATAAAGAGGACCCAAATACATCATAAAAGTTCCTTTCTAAATAATATAATTCATCTATATACATCACATTTTCCTCCAAATCTAGATCCAAAATTAACCTGTGCAAATATATTAAAAATAGGTTACCAGTCGGCCCAAAACACTCATAGAAGCATGTAGTGTGATCTGAAGCATGACACTCCATAGTAAGATCATCTTATGTCTCTTACAACTTACGTAAACCAATATGAAAAACTAGAATACTCAAACCAAGTAACTGCAAATATCTAAGTCAACCAAAATCCAACATAGACAATAAAATAGAACATATGACAACAAATCTACACTTGTGAAGCACACCATCAAAAAATGTTTGAACTAAAATTCTACAAAAATAATCTGATGAATTCCACCAAACTTCATACCCTAAAATCCCATTGTGGAGCAATTCAAGTCATTCTCTGAGCCCTTCCAAACTATCCGGATAGCCATCCTTACTATCATCCAAACATAAAATGAAATGTTTGTCAAATAATCAGTTGGGGACCTACACACATGATAGTGCAATATTCACAATAGAAAGTCAGTAAATCTAGAGTTGTAAGTAATCATTATCTCAAAGAATTCTTCAATAAGACTCTTCAAATACACCTTATTTCATATTCTTATCTATCATACTTCTGTCTTTCTGATAAGTTATAAATTTCCTCAATCACTATTTTCATAGCCTGAGTAACTTCCTCAGTCATTATTCAAATATTCTTCATTAATCAATTCATATCCTTAGTAACTCCCCTAGTCATTATTCAAATATTCTTTATTAAGCAATGTCACAGAATCAACACAGTATAAACAACCTTCCATCCTTCACAATCAAACATTAATGCCACACCAAAGGTTGACATCAATAGAAATAAATTATAATGATAACAATATCCCTCTTTTTCATTGATGAAAATATCAATGACCAATGAGAGAAAATAATATTTCCTTATCCCTCTTTGACATCAAGGAAAAAGAGCACAATACATCTTCCCTTATGATTCTTTAAATAATGATGATTTTGCAAAAAATGGCCATGATTTATCCCCCTATTTGGAAGACCATTATTTTTTATATAAATATTCCTACAACCTTTGAACTTCACTGTTCCCTTTAAGAAAAACCATAAAATCAATCAAGGAGACAAATGATGGGATATTTTTCACCCCTTGGAAAGATACATACCTCTTATGCATTGTTAGTGAACAGATTTGTCTTTCTACAAATACTCTTTTTAGTTTTACCCTATCACCCTTTAGAAGACAAAATATCTCCAACAGTTGGGTAAGTATCTGTTATGATTACTTCCCTCTAAATTTTGTTACATGTACAACTCCCTAATATTGATTTTCAATAAGTTTTGATAACGATTTAACTGGTTATCTTTTAACCCGAAAGCTTATAAAGGCTGCAATATCATTCTTAGATGATATGCTATTGAAAAATTGTAAAGGAAATAAGACTGAATAATAAATGGGAAGAAAATCACAGTTACTTCCCTGATTGCATTTCATGAAAAATAAACAACTTCTCAGCTAAAGATAACATAATATAGATAGAATTCAGATATTATGAATAAACAGACATATACATAACAGAGTAAACAAGATGTCAATATAGGACACTTCATTTTTAGTTTTCAAATAACACAGATTTGATAAACCTCATTGTAATATATTTCAAAAATTACTACATAGGCAATTGCATGAAATATGTTCTTTCAATAACATTCAATTTCTACTATCTGTTCCTCTAACCTTCTGAAAAACAAAAATATCACCCCAAATTTATTATCTAGTAGCGATGAGTTTTTTTCCAACCCTCTAAAAGTTTTAGCAACCAAATATATAGTATCAGAGCACCAAGAGGTCTCCCGAAAAACACGACCTCTCAGGAAATTAGTTATAAAACCAAACTAGCAGAAAAAGGACACACGCCCTTAAGAGTTTAGAATGTTAACCAAGTAAAAACTAATTAACTAATTCTAGTTCTTTGTCCACAGCATGATCCTCACTCCCCGCTGGACTCCCTCCTTCTTCGATAACCGATTGGGTAGGTTTCCATTATTTATACGCCTGGACCAGCTCTTTTGTGAATGACAGATGTGGGATCTTGGAATTCACTATCCGGGCCATTGAGGCCTCCTTACTCCACTTCAACTTCTTCACCTTTTCTACGACATTGGGTAGCTGATCCACACACAGATATAACATAGATTCGATCCTTTCCATCTGAGTTAAGTTGGAGGCTTTAGGATTAACCTTTTCTCTGATAATCTTTATCACTGAGTCAAAGGTTTCTAGAGCGCCTTTCAATTCCTGCTAATCGTATACTGATGGATAAGTATAGGTGAAGTTGATGACCTTCAACTCGTTCAAGATGACCTTCTGAATTTTCTTAGCTTCAGACTCATATTCTTTGTTTTTTGTAATGGTGCCCCTTATGAGAGAGATACGCCAGTTGATGTTCTTCCTAAGGATGAAGAAAATGGATTCCTTGGTGTATTTTAGGGATTTTTCTATGTAGAATTTGTTGAAACCATACCTCTCTATCTCCATAAACTTTGTCATCGCTGATACTCATTATTCCTTCTCTCCATCCCAGACTTGTCGCTGGGTTTGCAATTCTCCCATTATGGCCTTTGTGTCATGAAGAATTAAATGCGAATCTTTGATATATTGTTGGCCACTATTAAGTACTTAGGACATCCACTCATCAATTGAGGAGACTAGTGTTTGACCCCTCTGAACTTGATTCAGCAAAGTTTTACTTTCCGCTGAGTTTGGATCAAATACCTATGAAGATTGGATCAGTGGCATGGCATCAAAGTTGCAGAAAGTGTTTATGAACTGGGAGAGTGAGACTATCATCTGCTTTAGTTCTTTCTTTTCTTTGCTATCCTGCCATGATGTTATCAACATCTGCTGAGCAGTCTCTTTGAAAAGGTGATTCTTTCCCACCCTATCCATAGTCCCTAATTCAATTTTAGTAACTTCAAAGTCTTCAATTGCAACATCCTGTTTCTCCTCCTTCGGTCTGTAGGTGGCTACTTCAGCTATCCACTTCCCAGTTTTAGTATCAGCAAACATCCGTGCTATACTCTAAACTTTCTTGGCCTTGGGAGTCTTTTGAGCATATTTGCTGACTATGTCTTGCACTATAATAGATATCAGAACTAAGCTTCATTTCTTATTCACTGAAGAGGTTAGCCATCTTGGTGTGTCATTTGTTGCTGCTGATTGTTCACTTGTCTTCACAGGGGTACCCATTAAATCCAAAGTCACATCATCAAGATCGATGAGATATTTTCCAATTTGCTCATCCTCCCCAATTTGATAGTTCAAATCCCCAAATTTTTCATCCTCCAAATTAATTATTTTTGCATTTTCTTGAGTCATCTTCCCTTTATTTTGGAATTGGGATCTTGATCTGGTAATGCGCTGAGGTGAGACCACAGGGGAAAGTTCTGCAACAGATTTCTTCTTGGAATCCTTATTCTGCTGCTTACCTGATGAACTTGCATTACCAATTGGTTTATGAGGATTAGAAACGGAGGAGGAAAATAAAATTGAAGATTTAACTTCAATTGATTTAGGACTAGACTATTTTCTTCTTGTCTACAACCATTCCTCGGTTAATTTAAGTACATGCTGTGTCCTGCACTTAATGTCATCTTCCTCTTTCCTTTACCAGTCAATATCAAACTCTTCATTCTCCAGGAGCCTTTTGAAACTGTGTTCAACTAAGTTGGAACCATCATATGTCACCCCTTCTATATTGAACTGCAATCTCATGGATAAAATTTGAGATATGCATAGTCTACTATGACCTCCCTCCATAACTTGGGACTCATTTGCACAATCTTCCCATAAATCCTCTAGATGGGGAACTAGAAACATATGAGATCTAAGGCCTAGATTCCCACTAGAAAAGTTCTTGTTATCAAAGCCCATCGTCTCCGTGTAATATTTGAAATCAAAATGACTCAGGTCACTCCCGATACTTCTTGCATCTTCAATAGTCAAGCATGAAAATTTACCTAGCTGCAATGGGAAAACTTTCTCCCATTCTTCTTCAGGAAGAAAATGATTAAGTACAGTAGCAAGCCACCTACAAAATTCTGCAAAGATAAAGAAATCAAAAGCATACCTAAGTAATTTTGTAGGGGAATATTCAAAACCACCAATTCTAATATAAGTGAACCTAGGAAACTAAGTGTAAAAACTCCCAAATCTAATCACAAATTGCTGAGCTTCAGAACTCATTCTTCTAGCTGAATCCCCAGTCATCTCAAAATAGAGTTTACCCATAAAAGTGTCATGAACCCTCCTGTTGTTCTAAATTACATTATCTTTACAAAGAATGGGGAAATACTCAAAAACACACATTGCATCTATCCAAGGCTCATGAATCATCCCATCCCATTTCCTACTACAGGCTAAATAGTACATCAGATAAGAAGACATGAAAAAACTACATCCAGTGAGTTTGAAATTGTTAAGTTGTTCTCTCATAGAATCTATAATTAATTCATCCCAATCCAACTTTTGTTTTCCTTCTAAAACAATTTGAATATAACAGAACAACCAATCTGAGAAAAAAATGCCTTAGGTGACCCTCTGACTCTATGCAACATCAACATGACATCACTAATATATGGGTGCACATGACTTTTGTCGAGCTTTTTGGGCAAATGGGAACCTCCCCTCTGAGCATTTAATAACCAATTCTTGGCTATTGAAGTGCGATTTGCATCTGTATTTGGTTTGAATTTAACAAGTGACTGCGCAGGAGAGAAAGCGAAAAAAGTTTGCTCTTGAATTTGGAAGGCCGAAGCAACAATTTATTTGTTTACAGCCAACAATACCTCACCATTTTTATTGAGAATTGATTTGGTTCACCGATCATAGTTGCGGATACACTCAAGAACTAGCTCAGGACAGACTACTGCAAGAGGGAAAGAAGTAGCTATGCACAATCCACTACTCAGAATTTTGAGAGAAGGAACATTTTCTTCTACAGACTCAGTAAGTCTATCAGCAATTCCTTCTACATAATATCCTTCTAAATCCATGTTTGTCACAATGGGATTTTCACATACTAGACTAGAAACGCTCCCAAACAAATGAAATGCAGACTTCATACTTGAAAAAATAGATTGATAACTGTCACAGAAACTTCTGCATATTTCACAAGCTCTTAAATTTAAACACTGTAGGGGTTGCAACCTAACTTACCTTAATCACTGTAGAAATCTCTACAAATGGAGCTCCAAAAACCCTTACCTTTAATCTACCTACATATAGACAGCGAAAACATTTCAAAAATAATAAATGCTAAGAAGGGTTTTAAATAAGAAATACCACAGATTTGACAATTAATTTCCCATCATTAAGGCAATAAAGGCTCGGTGAATGAAGTGACCATTTACGCATGCAAACAATTAATTCCACTTGCACAAATTTTTATGCCACACAAATTCATCATAAATTTGACAGCTTGGACACACTTAACCGTCGCCAATACTTTTTTTCATTAAAAGCCTTTTTAGGTAGGGCCCACTACTGAGTGATGATGATAATCCTTTTTCTTTTGCCACGTGTCACTTTTCAAAATCATTGAACACTCTTGAAGATGAATGAACTAAGTTCAAGAGTGTTCTTATGTGTTCGTCACTGTTCAAGTCTGTTCCTGTTTAATCTCTTGCCTTCATCCTTAAATTGAATATTCCATGCTTAGTCACTGATTCCCAACTTTTCTCAATTAAAATTCTGCACACCGCAAACAAGAAGCCCCTTTTAGTGAAGACTTCATTCACTTGCTATTCCTTCATAAAAATTATGAACTAGCTTGAACATTCTTGAACACTCATGAACTAAGTTCAAGGTTGTTCAAGTATGTTCAAACCTATTCAAGAAAAGTGTTAGCAAATGATTTTTCTAATTCTACAAACATAGATGAACCACAAGGTCGACACTTTCGCTGAGAATTTGGACATGAGGAATTAAGAAGCTTTGAGATTCACAAAAATAATATGGCGACTCTAGAAATCAAAACCAAGGACAAGTACCAAACTTGGACTAACACCAGCTCTGACTGGGGACTGACTTTTCTCAAAATTTAGAGAACTCAAAAACTATGATTTTGCAACCTGCTGCAAAGGGCTCAGAAAAACACATGAGAAAGGAAAGACACACAACCTGAAAGCAAACTAAGACTAATATATACAATAGAACACATGAAACCAAACTAGAGCTTCAGTAATTTGAGATCTTGCCCATTATAAGAAAATGGTAAGATCGTTCCATCAGGGTATGCCAACTTAAAAGCGTTGGTTCCCAGTTCTTCAGTAATAAAAAAGGACCCTTTCCAAAGTGATTCAAATTTACTATGGGCTCCTTTTTGAGCTTTCCTTTTGTCCCATAGCAAGACCTCATCTCCTTTCATAAAACTTATGGGTCTCACCTTCTTGTCAAATATATGTTTTACTCTGGCCTAATGTTCAGTAATTTTATCAACCAAAGCTTCTCTTTCTTCTTCCAGTTTATGCAAATACATGATCCTTTTCTCCAAAGAGTCTTTAAATGTCTGGTTTTCAATGGCCATTTTTAGTTTAGCTACTAAAAGTTCCAAAGGAAATAGTACTTGTGCACCTATCCCATACACCAATTCAAATGGTGCCATGTTGATCGCTCTCTTGGGAGTAATTATATCACCCCAAAGGGTCTCATAAAGTTTCTTGAGCCAATTCTTGCCACTATCATCTACCAACTTCTTCATGATTATTATCAAATTTTGGTTACTTGACTCGGCCTGCCCATTTCCTTGAGGAAAATAATCTGATGAATGAGCCAGAGAGATAATATGATCAAAATAGAAAAGGGACAACTCCTGTGAAGAGAAGTAAGTAGCATTATTAGGTACAATTTTTTGAGGTACTCCAAAATGTACCAAAATATTATCTTTTAAGAAATCACACACCACTTGAGAATTAGCCTTCTTGGTTGGGATGACCTTGACCCACTTAGTGAAATAGTCGGTCGCTGTTAGGATGTAAACATGACCTGCACTTGAGTGAGGATTAACAGGACCAATAAAATCGATTCCCCATTGCTTGAATGGATCACTTACTACAACTGGTTTCAAAGGCAAGGCAACTAATTGGGGTCTCCCAGAGAACAACTAGCATTTTCATAGTTTTTGACATATGTGTAGGCATCCTTGAACATCCCTGGCCAGTAAAAACAATTTCCAAGAATTTTGAATGCTGTCACAGTAGATGAGAAATGACCTCCGCAGGCCTCTTCATGAAATTTTTTAAGCAACTGTAGTTGTTGACTTTTATCCACACATCTTAGAAAAGTGCCATCAAGGCCTCCCTTGTACAATACACTTGCCATATTACATATTTCACAGCCTAAAGTCTCAAAGTCTGCCTTTCCTTAGACATCAATCTTTCTGGAAATTCTCCATAAGTTAGGAAATAAGCAATGTCGCAGAACCAGGAATCTGTCAAACTAACCAACAACACTTGAGATGTTTCACATTCTAGATTTTCAGGTTGACATACATTTTCCACAATAAATTTACAGAGCCCCCTTCCCTTGACAAGTTTGGTGGGCTTTATTGTTAAGTCATATTCTTGAATTTTTGTCACCCATGTTGCTCTCTTGTTCATGGCTATTTCTTGTTGTGTGAGAAGTGCTTTCACTGCCGAATCGGGGATGTATACTATGGAATGAGAATGAAGGATATAGAATATGAACTGCTTAACTGATTTCACTATAACAAAGGCTTGTTTCTCTATGGGAGAGTATTTTAGTTCATGATTTTTTAACGGTGTACTCATGAAAGTGATGGGTGCTTCATTCCTTGAAACATCCTTCTGGGTTAGAATTCCTTACAAAGTGTGATCAGAAGCATAACAGTAAATGATGAAATATTTTTTGTAGTCGGGGTAAACTAAAGCTGGGGCATTTGCTACGGTAGTTTTGATCACACTAAAATCTTTCCTACCTTCTTCTATCCATTTAAAGGGATGCTTTTCACTCATCATTCCCACAATGTGCCTGGTTAATTAAGAAAAATTTGGGACAAAGGCTCCCAAGAAGTTAATCTGGCCAAAGAAAGATTTGACTCCTATTCTGGTTGAAGGTAGACTAATTTTTTGAATCGCTTTTACTCTCTTAGGATCGATCCTAATCCCTTCTTTGGACACAATATGGCCCAACAGCTTCCCTTCAGTCACACCAAAAATAGATTTTTAAGGATTAAGTGATATGCCATGGTCTTTGCAGCTCTGTAGGATTGATTTGAGATCTCTAATGTGATGTTTCCTTCTTTTAGAATACACAGTAAAATCATCAAGATAAATTACTATAATTCTATTTTTCAAATTAGCAAAGGAAGAATCCATTGCCGCTGCATTAATCAAACCAAAGGGCATTCTATTATAGGCAAATGTTCCCCATGACGTGGTGAAAGTAGTCTTGTGTTTATCTTCATCAGACACACTCACCTAATTATATCTTGAAAACCCATCAAGTAGAGACATCGGTTTTTATCTGGCAACCTCCTGTAAAACATGTTCCATCTTGGGCAGGGCATAATTATCCTTTAGACTAGCCTGGTTTAAATTTTGGAAATCTACATAGATCCTTATTTCATCATTCTTCTTTGTGACAGGAACAGTATTTGCTATCCAGGTTGAGTGATGAATAGGGTAAATGATTCTAACTTTTAGCATCTTGTCTACTTCTTTCAGAATTGCTTCAGAAACTTTAGGATTGTAGCTTTGAAGTTTTTGCCTGAAGGGCTTTGACTCAGGTTTAAGAGGGATATGATGGCTAAATTTCCATTTTCAAAAATATTTAAGATCACCATAGTCCCAAGCAAACACATCTGTGTAGGCTGTCAAAAATATCTGAAGGTTTTTCTTTTCCTAAATAGACGAAGTCTTACCTATAGATATCCACCTAGGTTCAACTATAGTACCAATATTCACTTTGTCATATTCTTTTTGCACATATGACTGAGGGTTTTTCCTTGAAATGAAACTATCATCTTTTTGAGAAAAAAATTATTCTAAGGAAACCAAACCTTTGGGAATTTTATTGCTCTTTAGCTGAACAACGTCTTCTTTCGGTAAGAACTCAGAATTAGGCTCTTCACCATTTTCATTCATTCCTTCAAAGTAGGTGGATGAGAAAACTTCTATACATGCCATGAAATCCTTAATTCAGGCATCATCTTTGAAAACTTGCAGATGTTCAATGTTATCCAGAATAATAGGTCTATATATCATCTCAACCCTGTATATACTTGTTTTAAAGTCTAGGTGAGGGAGGAGTAGCGACGCTGATATAGCTAGGGAATTTCTCTTGAATTGAGACTCCTGGGAATTGCTTCTATGGAAAAAGCTTCAAAAGTATTAATTTCATCCCAAACTAAGTTTCTGTAATGTTTCAGGCGTTCATTTTTGACTATAAATTGACCTTTCACTTGTTTAACAATTAGTTCAGTGTCA
Source organism: Thuja plicata (assembly GCA_018584345.1). Lineage (NCBI taxonomy): Eukaryota > Viridiplantae > Streptophyta > Pinopsida > Cupressales > Cupressaceae > Thuja > Thuja plicata. Next base: position 5,073,018 of record MU226606.1, read on the forward strand.
CCTTTCACAAAAATTGCCTTGATTCCCAGTGTCCTTGCCTCTTGCAACCCTAATAATAGAGCCTCATATTCAGAAGTATTATTAGAATTTTTAAAATCCAATTTAAAAGAGAAAGGGATATATTGATCATTTGGGCCTTTAAAGACTACACTAGCCCCAAAGCTTGCACTGGCACAACTACCATCAAACTCCATTAACCAGATTTGCTCCTTCTGACCATAGTCTACACAAACAGGAGGAACTTCATTTGAGAAAATCATGTAGTTACCAAACTCATAGTCTTGAAATAGGATTTGTGCCTTGGGATCATTGGATGGGATTACAGTGTATTTATTTTTAGCTTCAGGTTCCAGTTTGACCTTTTTCTTTCTAATAGGAATAACAACTTCTGACCAATCCATCTTTATTTCCCCACCCATGTCTCTACAGAAATTTCTACTCAAAAGCATCCCATAGCTTGCTGGTATATTTGCTACTAAAATGGTCAATTTGAGTCTCTTATTGGGATAAGCAGTTAAAACAACTTGGGCATCTTTAACTTGACCTATTAAGGGTACCTGTTTCCCATCCATAGAATAGCACCTCTATAAAGTTTTAGTCATGGTTAATCCTAAAGATTTGGCAATAGATGATGGCATAATGTTATCAGAGGCACCTGAGTCTATAATGCAATTACTCAGTTTAAGACCGTTAAGGAGCAGAGAAATATAAAATGGATCAGGCTTTCTAGTTTCATCAACTTCACATTTCAATTTTGAGGTAGAAGTAGTGGCTGAGTCACTTTGATTCATAACAAATGGTGAAACAACTATGCGAGATTCAATTGGGTTGTCAATTTGATTTATAGTACACTAATTAGATTGAGATGGATTTGGAAGGTCATCTTTGATGTACTTGACCAACTTATCGAGTTCTTTGGGATTTAATCTCAGATATTTAGTAGGAGAGATTTGGATAGCAGAAGACTTACAAAATTCTATAATATCAAAAGAGGATGTGCCAGAATCTTTTGTACAAACCTTAAGAGTCCAAGGATTGAGGGAAAAAGAATTACTTACAAGATCTTTGGTGTTCTGAAAAGTGCCTGATGATGTTGGAGTGTTCTTTGAATTCTTTTGATTTTGAGTAAGCATGGCACAAGTGGGATCCTCAAGAGTGACCAGAATCTCTCCTCTTTTTGAGTCAGATTCATATTCTAAGTAGTATGAGCCAGAGTCGCTAGGTCTTTCTTGAGGCACTTCTTCTACAGTACATTCCCCTAACACATCTTTTGTGGCTTCTATTTGTACATTTCTTTGCATATCTGGGCACGAATTACCATCATGATCCGTTGTCAAGTGAAAAGAACACATGATAGCCTCTTTTGGTGAAGCTTCTAGGGACAATCTTGGTTGATTAGAAGGCAGCAAAGGGGCTTTTCCATGCCATTGATTAGGCTTCTTTCAACTAATATCTTGATAAGGGGAAGGAAATGAAGATCCTTGCTTTGGTAACTACCTCTTCAAGGCAATTACATCCTTCATGAGTCTCTGAACAATCGGATCTGGAGGAGCAGAAGTAGAAGGTTGAGAGTGAGGAGTCTACACATCTTTTCTCCATTTCCCCGCTGTAATAAGATCATCTTCTAACTCAGTGGCCCGACCTTGGGCAATACCTAAATCTATAGTTCTACTCCTTAAGTGAAAACCTATGTCTGGGGGCATAGAGTTTACAAAGAAACATTGTTGGTTTTCTGGGGTTGGTCTTTTGGAAGTAGGAATTCTGTGAATAAATTTGTTATATCTAGCCACATAATCTCTCATTGGTTCATGAATCTCTTTTTTCATTTGCATTAATTGTCCTAGCAGGGAATGTTCATCATCAGCCCCTTTAAAACGTCCTTCAAATGCGGTCTTCATGGTTTGACAGTTCGTGATAGACCCATCAGGAAAGTGACCAAATGATTTTGTAGCTCCCTCTAAGAGGGATTGTGCACAGAGCCTGACAGCTACATCTTCATGCCGCACTACCAAAATGGCAGTAGCCACGTTGAATGCATTCAAATGTTCATCTACCAAGACTTTACCATCTCTGAAAAATTTAGGAAAGACTTATTTAATACCTTTAGGGAGAGGATGATGGGCTCCTAAATTTAAAGGACCAATTGCTGCACCCCATGGTTGAGCCATGACTACAACTGGAAATATTGTTACTAGTGGTGGTGCTTGAATACCACACAAAGTCAAATCTTTCCAGACACTAGTGGATGGAGAAGTATTCAAAGAGGCTTTAGGAGGGGAAGTAGGTCTACTCTTGGCTTTGGGCTTTGAAATGTAAGAGGTCAGAAAATGGAGGTTTTACAAACTCTCATAAAAAGTGTCAAAAATGCCCTGCTTCCTCTGGGACCTGGTATATGATCAAGAATCTAGTATTGCATTCTTTTATTGCCTCTAGATAGCTCTGTCGACAATTTGTGCCTCTTGGGAAATTAGGAGCCCCCTCAGCCACTCTCCTATATCTTCCTCTTCTTCCAAAACTAGGATAACTTGTTGATACTGGTGAAAGCCAGTCTTTAAATACCAAGCAACAGTGTTCAAATAAGAAATTATATCCTCTTGGGTATTTTGAAAGTTAAGATCTGGTTGAATGACAGGAGGTAGCTCCTCCTAGTTTGGTATCACCACAGCTGGTAGGACCATATCTTGTTCATAAAAGAAAGCATTTAAAAATAGGTCTACATTGTGAGTGCTCCCCAGTAAAGTCGCCAAAAATGTTTTAGTGAACAAATTTGTCTTTCTACAAATACTCTTTTTAGTTTTACCCTATCACCCTTTAGAAGACAAACTATCTCCAACAGTTGGGTAAGTATCTGTAATGATTACTTCCCTCTAAATTTTGTTGTAGGTACAACTTCCTAATATTGATTTTCAATAAGTTTTGATAATGATTTAACTGGTTAGATTTTAACCCGAAAGCTTATAAAGGCTGAAATATCATTCTTAGATGATATGCTATTGAATAATTGTAAAGAAAATAAGACTGTATAATAAATGGGAAGAAAATTATAGTTACTTCCTCGATTGCATTTAATGAAAAATAAACAACTTCTCAGCTAAAGATAACAAAATATAGATAAAATATAGATATTATGAATCAACAGACATATACATAATAGAGTAAACAAGATGTCAACACAGGACACTTCATTTTTAGTTTTCAAATAACACAGATTTGATAAACCTCACTGTAATATATTTCAAAAATTACTACATAGGCAATTGCATGAAATCTATTCTTTCAATAACATTCAATTTCTACTATCTATTTCTCTAACCTTCTGAAAAAAAAAACTATCACCCCAAAATCTATTATCTAGCAGCGATGAGTTTTTTTAACCCTCTAAAAGTTTTAGCAGCTAAATATATAGTATCAGAGCACCGAGAGGTCTCTCAAAAAACACGACCTCTCAGGGAATTAGTTATAAAACCAAACCAGCAGAAAAATGACACACATCCTTAAGAGTTTGCATGTTAACCAAGAAAAAAATAATTAACTAATTTTGGTTCTTTGTCCATAGCATGATCCTTGCTTCCCGCTAGACTCCCTCCTTCTTCGATAGCCAATTGGGCAGGTTTCCATTCTTTATACACCTGGACCAGCTCTTTCGCAAATGGAAGATGCAGGATCTTGGAATTCACTATCCGGGCCATTGAGGCCTCCTTAATCCACTTTAACTTCTTCACCTTTTCTATGACATTGGGTAGCTGATCCACACACAGATATAACATAGATTCAATCCTTGCCATCTAAGTTAAGTCAGAGGCTTTAGGATTAACCTTTTCTCTGATAATATTTATCGCTGAGTCAAAGGCTTCCAGAGCACCTTTCAATTCCTGCTCACTATATACTAATGGATAAGTATAGGTGAAGTTGATGACCTTCAACTCATTCAAGGTGGCCTTCTAAATTTTCTTAGCTTCAAAATCATATTCTTTGTTTTCTGTAATGGTGCCCCTTATGAGAGAGATACGCCAACTGATGTTCTTCCTAAGGATGAAGAAAATGGATTCCTCGGTGCCTTTTAGGGATTTTTCTATGCAAAATTTGTTGAAGCCATACCTCTCTATCTCCATAAACTTCGTCATCGTCGATAGCCATTTTTCCTCCTCTCCATCCCAGACTTGTCACTGGATTTGCAATTCTCCCATTATGGCCTCTGTGTCATGAAGAATTAAATGAAAATATTTGATATAGTATCAGCCACTGCTAAGTACTTGGGACATCCACTCATCAACTAAGGAGACTAGTGTTCGACCCCTCTGAACTTGATTCAGCAAAGTTTTACTTTCCACCAAGTTTGGATCAAATACCTGTGAAGATTGGGTCAGTTGCGTGGTGTCAAAGTTGCAAAAAGTGTTTATGAACTGGGAGAGTGAGACTATTGTTTGCTTAAGTTCTTTCTTTTCTTTGTTATCCTGCCATGATGTTATCAACATCTGCTGAGCTGTCTCTTTGAAAAGGTGATTCTTTCCTACCCTATCCATAGTCCCTAATTCAATTTTAGTGACTTCAAAGTCTTCAACTGCAACATCCTATTTCTCCTCCTTCGGTCTATAGGTGGCTACTTCAGCTGTCCACTTCCCAGTTTTAGTATCAGCAAACATCCGTGCTGTACTCTTAACTTTCTTGGCCTTGGGAGTCTTTTGAGCATATTTGCTGACTATGTCTTGCACTGGAATAGATACCAGAACTAAGCTTCATTTCTTATTCACTAAAGAGGTTAGCCATCTTGGTGTGTCATTTGTTGCTGTTGATTGTTCACCTATCTTCGCAGGGGTACCCATTAAATCCAAAGTCACATCATCAAGATCATAGAGATATTTTCCAATTTTCTCATCCTCCCCAATTTGATAGTTAAAATCCCCAAATTTGTCATCCTCCAAATTAATTGTTTCTGCATTTTCTTGAGTCATCTTCCCTTTATTCTGTAATCAGGATCCTTATTTGGTAATGCGCTGAGGTGAGACCACAGGGGAAAGTTCTGCAATAGATTTCTTCTTGGAATCCTTATTCCACTGCTTACCTAATGAACCTGCATTACCAATTGGTTTATGAGGATTAGAAACAAAGGAAGAGGAAAATAAAATTGAAGATTTAACTTTAATTGATTTAGGACTAGACTATTTTCTTCTTGTCTACAGCCATTCCTCGGTTAGTTTAAGTACATGTTGTGTCCTGCACTTAATGTCATCTTCCTCTTCCATTGACCACTCAATATCAAACTCTTCATTCTCTAGGAGCCTTTTGAAACTAGGTTTGACTAAGTTGGAACCATCATCTGTCACCCCTTCTATATTGAACTGCAATATCATGGATAAAATTTGAGATATGTAGAGTCTACTATGACCTCTCTCCATAACTTGGGACTCATTTTCACAATCTTCCTAGAAATCCTCTAGATGGGGAATTGGAAACATATGAGATCTAAGGCCTAGATTCCCAATAGCAAAGTTCTTGTTATCAAAGCCTGTCCTCTCTATGTAATATTTGAAATCAAAATGACTCAGGTCACTCCCAATACTTATTGCATCTTCAATAGTCAAGCATGGAAATTTACCTAGCTGCAATGGGAAAACTTTCTCCCATTCTTCCTCAAGAAGAAAATGTTTAAGTACAGTAGCAAGTTGCCTACAAAATTCTGCAAAGATAAAGCAATCAAAAGCATACCTAGGTAATTTTGCAAAGGAATATTCAAAACCACCAATTCTAATATAAGTGAACCTAGGAAACTGAGTGTAAAAACTCCCAAATCTAGTCACAAATTGCTGAGCTTTAGAACTCATTCTTTTGGCTGAATCCCCAGTCATCTAAAAATAGAGTTTACTCATAAAAGTGTCATGCACCCTCCTGTAGTTTTGAATTACATTATGTTTATGAAGAATGGGGAAATACTCAAAAATACAGATTCCATCTATCAAAGGCTCATGAATCATCCCATCCTATTTCCTACTATAGGCTAAACAATACATCAGATAAGAAGACATGAAAAAACTACATCTAGTGAGTTTGGAATTGTTAATTTGTTCTCTCATATAATCTATAATTAATTTGGCCCAATCCAACTTCTTTTTTCCTTCTAAAACAATTTGAATATAAGAGAACAACAAATCTGAGAAGAAAAATGCCTTAGGTGACCCTCTGACTCTATGCAACATCACCATGACATCACTAATATATGGGTACACATGACTTCTATTGAGCTTTTTGGGCAAATGGGAACCTCCCCTCTGAGCATTTAATAACCAATGCTTGGCTATTGAAGTGTGATTTGCATCTGCATTTGGTTTGAAATTAACAAGGGATTGCGTAGGAGAGAAAGTGGAAAAAGTTTGCTCTTGAATTTGGAAGGCTGAAACAACAATTTCTCTATTTACAACCAACAAGACCTCACCATTTTTCTTGAGAATTGATTTAGTTCACTGATCATAGTTGCGGATACACTCATGAACTAGCTCAAGACAGACGACAAACTACTACAGGAGGGAAAGAAGCAGCTATGCACAATCCACTACTCAAAATTTTGAGAGAAGGAATATTTTCTTCTACAGACTTAGTAAGCCTATCAACAATTCCTTCTACATCATATCCTTCTAAATCTATGTCTGTCATAATGGAATTTTTACATACTAGAATAGAAACACTTCCAAACAAGTGAAATTCAGACTTCATACTTGTAAAAACAGACTGATAACTGTCACAGAAACTTCTGCATATTTCACAAGTTCTTAAATTTAAACACTGTAGGGGTTGCAACCTGACTTACCTTAATCACTCTAGAAATCTCTACAACTAGAGCTTCGAAGACCCTTACCTTCAATCTACCCGCATACAGACAGTGACAGTATTTCAAAAATAATGAATGCTAAGAAGGGTTTTAAGTAAGAAATACCACATATTTGACAATTAATTTCCCATCATTAAGGCAATAAAGGCTCGGTGAATGAAGTGACTGTTTATGCATGAAAACAATTAATGCCACTTGTGCAAACTTTTATGCTGCATGAATTCATCATAAATTTGATAGCTCGGACACACTTAACCACCGCCAATACTTTTCCTCATTAAAAACCTTTTTAGGTAGGGCCCACTACTAAGTGATGATGATAATCCTTTTTCTTTTGCCACGTGTCACTTTTCAAAATCAATGAACACTCTTGAACACAGATGAATTAAGTTCAAGAGTGTTCTTATGTGTTCATCACTATTCAAGTCTGTTCTTGTTTAATCTCTTGCCTTCATCCTTAAACTGAATATTCCATGCTTAGTCACTGATTCCCAACTTTGCTCAATTAAAATTCTTCACACCGCAAACATGAAGCCCCTTTTAGTGAAGACTTCATTCACCTACTATTCCTTCATAAAAATTATGAATCGGCTTGAACTCTCTTGAACACTCATGAACTAAGTTCAAGGTTATTCAAGTATGTTCAAACCTGTTCAAACCTGTTCAAGAAAAGTGTTTGCAAATGATTTTTCTAATTCCATAAACACAGATGGACCACAAGGTCAAAACTTTCACTGAGAATTTAGACATGAGGAGATAAGCAGCTTTGAGATTCACAAAAATAATATGGTGACTCTAGAAATAAAAAAAAAGGACAAGTACCAAACTTGGACTAACACCAGCTCTGACTGGGGACTAAATTTTCTCAAAAGTCAGAGAACTCAAAAACTCTGGTTTCACAAACTACTACAAAGGGCTCAGAAAAACACACAAGAAAGGAAAGACACACAACCTGAAAGCAAACTAAGACTAATATATACAACAGAACATAGGAAACCAAACTAGAGCTTCAACAATTTGAGATCTTGCCCATTATAAGAAAATGGTAAGATCGTTCCATCAGGGTACGCCAACTTAAAAGCGTTGGTTCCCATTTCTTCAGTAATAAAAAATTTCCCTTTCCAAAGTGATTCAATTTTATTGCGGGTGCCTTTCAGAGATTTCCTTTTATCCCATAGCAAGACCTCATCTCCTTTCATAAAAATTTTGGGTCTCACCTTCCTGTCAAATATATTTTTTACTCTAGCCTGATGTTTAGTAATTTTATCAACCAAAGCTTCTCTTCCTTCTTCTAGTTTATGCAAATACATGATCCTTTTCTCCAAAGAGTCTTTAAATATCTGGTCTTCAATGGCCATTTGCAATTTAGCTACTGAAATTTACAAAGGAACTGATACTTGTGCACCTATCCCATACACCAATTTAAAGGGTGCCATGCCAATTGCTCTCTTGGGAGTAATTCTATCAGCCTAAAGGGCCTCATAAATTTTCTTGTGCCAATTCTTGCTACTATCATCTACCAATTTCTTCATGAACATTATCAAATTTTTGTTACTTGACTTGGCTTGCCCATTTTCCTGAGGAAAATAATCTGATGAATGAGCTAGAGAGATACTATGATCAAAATAAAAAAGGGACAACTCCTGTGAAGAGAAGTAAGTAGAATTATCACCTACAATTTTTTGAGGTACTCCAAAATGTACCAGAATATTATCTTTTAAGAAATCACACACCACTTGAGAATTAGCCTTCTTGGTTGGGATGGCCTCGACCCACTTAGTGAAAGAGTCGGTCGCTGTTAGGATGTAAACATGACCTATACTTGACTGAGGATTAACAAGACCAATGAAATTGATTCCCCATTGCTTGAATGGTTCACTTACTAAAACTGGTTTTGAAGGCAAGGCAGCTAATTTGGGTCTCCCAGAGAAAAACTAGCATTTTTCACAGTTTCTGACAAATGCATAGGTATCCTTGAACATCCGTAGCCAATAAAAACAATTTTGAAGAATTTTGAATGTTGTCACAGTAGATGAGAAATGACCTCCGCAGGCCTCTTCATGAAATTTTTTAAGCAACTATAGCTATTGACTTTTATCCACACATCTTAGAAAAGTGCCATCAAGGCCTCTCTTGTACAATACACCCTGCCATATTACATATTTCGTAGCCTAAAGTCTCAAAGTCCACCTTTCCTTAGGCGTCAGTCTTTCTGGACATTCTCCATAAGTTAGGAATAAACAATGTCGCAGAACCAGGAATCTGTCAAACTGACCAACAACACTTGAGATGTTTCACATTCTAGATTTTCAGGTTGACTTACATTTTCCGCAATAAATTTACAGAACCCCCTTCCCTTGACAAGTTTGGTGGGCTTTATTGTTAAGTGATATTCCTGAATTTTTGTCACCCATGTTGCTCTCTTGTTCATGGCTATTTCTTATTGCGTGAGAAGCGCTTTAACTGTTGAATCAGGGACGTATACTATGGAATGAGCATGAAGGATATATAATCTGAACTGCTTAACTGATTTCACTATAGCAAAGGCTTGTTTTTCTATGGGGGAGTATTTTATTACACCAAGAGACTGAATCTTTTTTCTTGCTCATCCAAGAGACCATCTTGTCTCCTAAAAAAATGATCCACCACTAGTACTTCTTCTATCATTTTCACATCCTTCCCAATCAACATTTATACAAATTTAAGTAGAAATCACCATCTTTCATGTACCAAAACTTGAAATCTAGAGTACCTTTCAAGTATCTAAATATTATTTTTACTGCTACCCCATGAGATTGCCTTGGACTTTCTTGATAGCTAGCAGCTAGGAAGACAACATGAATCATATTTGGTCTTGAATTTTTTAAGTACATTAGCTCACGAATCATAGATTTGTATAACTTATGATCAACTTCTAGAGACTCGTCATCTTTGCTTAACCTACATCTAGTAGTCATTTGTAATGCTATTGGTTTTGATTCTTCCATTCCAAATTTCTTAATAAACTCTTTTATATTCTTGGTTTGAGAGATTAAAAAACCATATTCCTTCTGTATAGCTTCAAGAACATTAAAAAATGACATTTCAAATTCTTTCTGCATTTCTTCAACAAAATTCTTGCAAGCATTGTCATTACCTTCAAATATGATATCATCAACATATACTATTACTATCAACAACTTATTATTTTTACTTTTAATATAAATATTGTAGACGTCCAAAATCGTCCTTATATTAATTTAATTAATATTCTCATAACATTATAGTTAATTTTAATTAATTATATTTGTTATATTCTTCTATCTATTTAATTAAATTTATTTAATTAAATATGATTCACTTCCCTTAGTATTTAAATTTAATTTAAATACTACACCTTTTAATGTATTAAATCTTATTTAATACATTATCCCTCATTAATCCCCTTTAAATAAATTTTTAATTTATTTATTCCTTCACATGACCTAAATTCTACAAAACCACAATTAATCTAAATCTAATTTAGAATAAGCTAATTTGAACCTATATCCTACCCTACCTCACATCACTCTCACCAAATAAACCTATTCATTAATTAACTAAGGTTAATTAAGCTAATTTTTTGATTCCTACAACAATTAGTCCTAATTATTTGCTCACACATGTGTGAGCAA
>MU226606.1:5098754-5113859 GCA_018584345.1 Thuja plicata
ATGGGTGAATGGGTTGAGAAGGGTTAGAACCCAGGGTAGAAGTGGTTGAGATGGGTTAGGTTGGGGTTTAAAGGAATATTAATAAATGAAATAAACTTATCTAATTCATTTAGAAATATAGGAATTAATTATTTAAACAATTTAATTTCTTTTTAATAATTAGAGGACTATAGCCATTTTAATTAAATTAAATAGGCTAGGGGAATGGGTTGATTGCAAGTGGGTATTTGATTTAGAAATTTATTTAATTCCTTTATAATTAAATACTATAGCCATGTTTGATTTTGATTCGATTTGATTGGTCGAAATTGATTTGAATTGTATGGCTATAATAGTTAATATAAATCAGTGATAAAAATCACCTAGGACATTAAATTGATTCAAAGAATTATGCCTAAGCAGTAACAGGGTCATTTGGACATAAATCGAGGGTATGATCACACTTAGGGAAAATAGGGTCTATAGTTGCGACAGACCAAATTCAGGTGGTTACAGATAGATCCCTTTAAATTAAGTGACACTATGATTAAACTATAGTCGTATCCTCTCCCCTCACCTTCATGGATCTTGGGTGAAGAGATAGCTTAGCTTAATCAAGCTTCTAGAGAGGCCTGTCTAGAGGGAGTGCTTCCCCTTTAGAGGACGACCTCAAACCGATAATCCCTTCAGTCGGTATAGAAATAAAGTGTGACCCAAAGGTCCTCTTTATCCCTTCAAGCTCAGGCGGGTCATGTTCAATGGTAGTCCATACTGAGTGAATGTCTTCAGCAAACTGACATGGTTGAACTAGAGACTTAAGTGTCTCACACCATACAAACTGATTGCGGCACGAAACCTTACTAGCAACTATAAAGTAGTAGCCTACTTGATTCACTTCCGAACGGTGACTTATTATAGTGCAAGGGGAGGGAAGAATCTCCCCCCAAGATTCCCATCATATGTGTCCTAGGGTATTGTATTACGAAAGAGATCTTCGTAGCACAACAACAATACCTGGAAAAAGGCAAAAACATGGGCGCCCTTCCAGGGGTGACATGTGTGAGTTGAAGGACTACCAAGAAATGGGCCTATAATATTTCATGCAAAGCCAAATTCCTAAGGTAGCTACTGTTTGAACTATTTTTCGATGTGCTAGACCCAGTAAAAACATAAGTGGTTTGAAAGAATCACTTGAACATACACAATCTAAATGTTACGAAGTTGAAGTAAGATCCCCTAATGTCACATTTGCTGGTATCCCTCAAGGTTTCTTTGTCTCTTGTTGGATTGTTTTGAGACGTGTGTTTGTTCTTTTCTAGTTTTCTTGTTCTTAAAATCAGTTCTTGCCATCAAACAATTTACCCAAAATCAGACTGAAAATAAAAAATTTGCTCAGAATTTTAACACACTGCCTTAGTCTCAGTCGGCCGTCTATACTCTAGATCCACCGTCTGTGCAGATCACTGTCTGTGCAGATCACTGTTTGCGAAGATCATCGGCTGCAACTGAGAGTGCCGTCTCCGCTTCAAAATAGTGAGCTTCAAAATTGGCTGAGATAATCATAATTTGACCATCTACAGGACGCTAGAACCATTTGTCCTTAATCATTCATTCACTTGGCCATAATCAATTTTTCCATGACATGACTAGTTTTAAGAAGCATAAGAAAGTTAAACTTCCCACATCTCCAGTCCTTAGAGAGACAAAGGAAACCACCCGTAAATCCAAGGAATTTCAACACATTGCAACATCCATCAAACAAGGGATTGAACACCGTGAAAAACTTGACAAAATCATTTACAATAATAAAGTTTGCAATTTCATGGCCAAGTTTTCACTCAACAGAGCTTTCGTCACTCTTGAACAATACGATTAGGTAACACCTGGCTTCTGGATCATTCTTCCATTTCTTCCATCATTATTCTTCCTTTGGAGCATTAGATCATAATCAAATCAAATCTTTAGGTTGAAAGACCTTAATCAAAGTATCATAAACCTTCATCCTCAAACAAACACAACATTAATTTTAGACCATCAGTTTGTCTCAAGTAATTTAAATCCCTTAGTGATATCCCATTTTTCTTGAGATCACAAGTCCATCTTCAAGTAGAACACGTATTACTTTAAATCCTTTGTGTTTGTATCATCATAAGGTTTAACATGCTTAGGTTTTGTTCCAAAAACCTTTAAATCAATTATCCAATCAATCAAATCAAATCCAATGAAATCCAATCAAAGAACTTTGCTCCATTTCATCTCCTACATCTTGTCTTTCATTCTTCTACCATTGTATGGTTGTCACTCGATCCCAAGCTAGAAACATGAGGCGAACAACATTCAACACTGTTAATCATGAAGAGAACCCATTTTCCATACAATACTTTAATGGAAGTGGGGTACGAGCTGAGGAAGTGGCTGAAGAAATGGAATTAGTGGACCAAGAAGAAAGACCCACCCCAGTGATTGACTTCCTTAGAGACCCCTACAATTTGGAAATGGTTGAGAAGGCCATCTTGCATAACAGTGATGAGATATTTCTGAATCTCATTCATAATGGTGTCACAGTTCCTGTTGACTTTGATGAAACACTCCTTACCAAAAATGTCACTAAAGTCATTGCTGCCGCTACTATAGCCATGGCTTCTACTTCAAATGATACATCATCATGTGACACTGGTAAAGGACCTGTTAGCGAACCTCCTATATCAACACCAATATCAACACTTGTATCAACAACCACATCAATACCCCAATTGACATCTGAATAAATCCAACAAATCATAAGTGCTTTGCCAAACAATACTACACATAATAGCACTCAAACAACAACGACTCAAGGAGCAAGTGCTAATGTCAACAACATAGGGAAAGTTTCCATGCCCTTGTCTTCATCTTTGTTTCAAAAAATGGGGGAAAAAACATCCGCAAATAATATATCACGAGCCTATCAATATATACCTCCTCCTACCATTGGCATGACCTCTACGGTCTTTTCAGCTACACAATTTTGAGGAGGTGGAGGTTATGTACCCCCATTTTTCACATAAAATACTCTAGATTTCACCCAACAATTCAATGAGCTCAAAAGAATTGTACAAGGTTTACAAAGTGGGGGCAAGAAGGAGTTTTATTTTGAAGAGATTTGTCCCTACCCATTTGACAAGTCTAGCATGATGCAACCATTCCCACCAAACTTTGAGATGCCCAAATTCAAGAAATACAAGGGTGAGACATGTCCTCTCCAACATCTCAAAGAATTTTACATCGCATGTCAAGAGGTTTCCTATAATGAGAATTATTTGAAAAGACTTTTCACTAGGAGTCTTGGAGGTGCAGCCTTGGAATGGTTCATGGCCCTTCCTTATGGGTCAATCTCTACCTTCTCTGACCTTGCAAAAAAGTTTTTTGGGAAATATTCATATAACATTGAGCATCAACCAACACTCAGCGATTTGTGCAATAATAAACAAAAGAATGGAGAAACCTTTGCTAGTTTCTTAAAATGATGGAGACATATTGCGAATCACATGCCATGGAAAATACCTGATAGTTACTTAATCGACATCTTCATAAAGAATTTAATCTCTGAGATGTCATTCCAAATGAAGATGGTCACCTGACACCTTTGAATCCCTTGTCCAGAAGGGAAAAGACATTGAAGATGACCTTTTGCAAAGAGGTAGCATCAAACATTATACTCCTTCCAATAATGATAAACCAAAATTTTGGAGTAAGAACAAAGGAGTTGTCAGTGATGGAGTGACTGATGCCAAGCATGTTCAAAATATTCAAGCATCCAACAATACCAATCAAAATAATCACAAAAACAATCAGAACCAAAATCAGTATCGTAACAATAACCAAAACCAGAATCAGAATCAGCCCAATCAGAACAATCAGAATCAAAACAACAATTAGAATCAGAATAATCAGAACAATAATCAACAACCGCATAATCAATCATTCTTGTTCCCTCGTAACAACTACAACAATAACAACAACAACAATGATAATCGACAGCGACGACAATTCATAGCTTTAGCAGAGCCTTTAGATGTGATCTTCAAACAACTCACGGATCAAGGAATGATAGTTTACCCAAATACTCGACCCTTTGATGGAAATCAACCTAAACCTGTTTGGTATAGAGATAATGAGTATTGTGATTATCATCGCATCAAGGGACATGATACCAAGAAATGCATGAAGCTCAGACACTTTGTGCAAGATCTTATTGAGGATGGGAAAATTGAAGTTGAAGGTTAGAATGCGTCCTCATCTAATGCAAAACTCAAAGTTTGCAATCAACCTTTCCCACCTCATAATCAAAACAATGCATCAAATGTGATCTCCTATGACTATTCTACCAATACCATTACAAGCCATGATCGAACATGTGGGATTTTAAATGAAAATGATATCTTTGGGTTTGATTCTCTTTGTGGCCACATTGAAGAAGTGAACACACATGTTAATACTATAAAACTCAAAGCTGCTGATTGTAATTCTACTACACAAAGACCCATAGTCACTATTCAAGCTGCTGATAAACCTTCTACATCTGTGAAGCCACCAGCTGCACCATCTACTGCTACTCGACCTGCCTCGCACTTTGACTTGTTGGCCCAATTATGAAAGACACCTGCATAGATATCCATTCTAGAGCTCTTGACCACATCACCAATTCATAGAGAAGTCCTTGATAAAGCTCTAAATGAATCCCGTGTTCCTGAGAACATTAATGCTGCACAATTCAAAGCCATGATAGGGAAACTAGCCACACAAGAACATCTAGTTTTTACTGATAATGACTTTAGTGGTCCTGATCCTCATCATAATAAATCCCTCCATATAGAAGGCAAAATCCGCTCCACAAGAGTCAAACAAGTCCTTATAGATGGTGGATCTGGCTAAATTTGTGCACATTGAAAATGATTCGTAACATCGGTCTTTTTGAGGACCTCATTGATGCAGACAAGAGAATTACAATAAAATCTTATGATGATCGAGAATGAGAAAGAAAGGGTTTGATCACATTTCCCTTACAAGTGGGCCCGGCCCTGATTGAAATTGTTTTCCATGTACTAGATCTAGATCTACCTTATAACATCTTTCTAGGACACCCATGGATACACGCTATCAAAGGTGTACCCTCTACCTATCATTATTGTCTGAAGTTCCCACATCACGGTAGAGAAATCACAATTCCAGGATATCTTGAGCCCTTTCAATATTACAAAAGATTGGAAGGCAAACAAGCTAATTATTGTCAGTTGAATGAATTTGGCTGACACTTCAATCAAGAAACCCCTGGTTCAGAAAAGACATCAAAAATATCAACTCACCAATCAAAAGGAAAGGAAAAAGCTACTGAGGAAAAAGCTACTAAAGAAAAACCCTCCTCATCTAAAGCAAAGGCAACATTTACAGATCAAGGCATGGGAGAGTATAAATTTGAAAGTGCCTTATGTATTGGGAAACTCCCCTTGTCTCCAAAGTCTTATGGAAGACCATCACCATTACCCCTTTCCAAGGATAAAGCACTTATGCACTGCAAGTCAACTATTTTTGAACATTGGGGTTCCTTATCAGATGAACACATGGAATATAGTGTCCTTGATTGGCTCTATAATGATGAAGAAGAACGACTTGTAACTTTCCCCAAAGGAAAGTATCCTAAAGTTACTCTCATTATTGAAAACATGGGATATCATGGTACTGGTCTTGGAGATAATGAAACAAGAAAGAAGAAGATCATAATAGCTAGTGGTTATCCTAAAGGACACGGATTGGGTTCTATAGAAGCTAAGACTAACTTCGCTAAGGATTATTGTTTAGCTTCCTCAGGTTCAGACACTGAGGAAGAGTTCTTCAAAATTCCTTTCCAATATATTGAAGATGACCTAGATGAAAATCACCATGTCTTAACCATTACCCAAGCTAACCTTTCGTCCCCTCGCCTACCCCTCACAAACCCTTAACTAATTGATTGGGATCAGCAAGACTCACCACCAGCTTTGGACATATGCAATTTGCATGAGGCATTTTTAGCCCTCTTTGGACTTAAGAATCTCCAAGAACATGAACATCACATACACTACAGTGAACAAGCCTACTTCGGTAGCCAAGTCAACTCTCTCAGTCACAAAAATGAAAAAGAAAATAAAAAAAATAAAAATAAAAATACATCCTCTGGTGAAAACCTCTCGCAGGCACCTAAGGATGAAGAAAAAGACAAAATAAAGGATGATTCCTCTAGTGAAAACCTTTATGAGGCACTAGAGGAGGGAGATGTTGACTTTCCGTTTATATCATCAGAACTAGAAGTGTCCTCTATGATCATTGAAGATAATATTCCAATCAACCTCGGCACGGAAGAAGATCCACATATCACCTACATTGTAGCTTCTCTCAGTGATCAAAAAAAGAAAGACATGACGACATTCTTACATAAGCACAAAATCAACTTTGCCTGGACCTACAAAGACATGCTTGGGCTTGATGCAGATCTTGTCATGCATCATCTTGCAGTAGATCCAAATGCAAAACCTGTTAAGAAGAAGCTTTGCAAGATGCATTCTCAAGTTGCATTGGTAGTCAAAGTGGAGCTTCAAAAGATGCTTGACGCTGCAGTAATCAGACCAATTGACTATCCTAAATGGGTTTCTAATATTATACCAGTAGGTAAGCCTACTGGGGGAATTCGTATATGCACTGATTTTAGAGACCTCAACCTTGCATGTCCCAAGGATGATTTTCCACTCCCTAATATTGACATTATAGTGGATTTGACAACAGGACATGAAATGTTATCACTTATGGACAGATTCTCAAGTTATAATCAGATCAGGATAGCGCTAGAAGACCAGCACAAAATTGCATTTACAACACCTTGGGGCACTTTCTATTATCAAGTGATGCCTTTTGGTCTTAAAAATACCAGAGCCACTTATCAACGAGCAATGACTACCATCTTTCATGACCTTTTGCATGTCATCATGGAAGATTATGTGGATGATCTTTTAGGAAAATCCAAAACAAGGGAATTGCATATTCCTATCCTTACCACCATCTTTGAGTGATTCAAAAAATATAAGCTTAGGCTAAATCTCAAAAAGTGTGTCTTTGGAGTACAGTCTGGTAAGTTGTTGGGATACATTATATCACGGCGTGGAATGGAAGTTGATCCAAAGAAAGTGAAAGAAATCCTAGAAATTCCACCACCCAAAACATTGAAGCAATTACATAGTTTACAAGGCAAACTGAAATCAATCAAAAGATTCATGTCACAGCTGGCTAACAAAGTGCATTCGTTCTCCCATCTTTTGCGCAAGAATATCAAGTTTCAGTGGGATTTTCTGTGTCAAAATGCATTTGAGAAACTGAAAGGTTATCTAGCTAATCCACCAATGTTGGTACCACCTATTGCTAGTCACCCTCTAATTTTGTACATATCTTCTATAGAGATCACGTTGGGAGCCCTCCTAGCACAATTAGATGACACCGGCAAAGAGCAAGCAATTTACTATCTCAGCAGAACTCTTATTGGCTATGAGTTAAATTATTCCTTAATTGAGAAGGCATGTTTAGCCATTATTTTCTATACATAGAAGCTACGAAATTATATGCTTAATCATAAGATTCATCTTGTTTCTAAAATTGATCCACTCAAGTATCTCCTGGCGCGCGCTGCTCTTACTGGTCGTACAACAAAATGGGTCATGATCCTTAGTGAGTTAGACATTGTTTATGTGGACCGAAAGGCTATTAAAGGAGAAGAGATTACAAATCAGTTAGCTGAAGCACCTATTGACAGTAAACACCCTTTGATCACAGATTTTCTAGATGAATCAGTCTTAAACCTTGCCCCAAGTCCACCATGGAAGCTGTATTTTGATGGATCCTTCACTCAGAAAGGATCAGGGGCAGGAATCTTGTTTGTTACACCAAAAGGGGATCTCATCCCTAAATCTTTCAAATTACAATTTCCTTGTACAAACAATATTGCAGAATATGAAGCCCTTGTACTTGGACTTTGACAGACCATACAATGGAAGATTCTCACTCTATTGGTGCTTGGTGATTCACAATTGGTTATCAAACAAGTTATGGATGAATATCAAATGAAGGATGACAAGTTTCTTCCCTATCACCGGACAGTTGAAGATCTCAAGACACATTTTATTGAACTAACCTTTCAACAGATCCCTCGCACAAACAACAAAGCAGTAGATGCTATGGCAACAATTGGGTCTCTGATCACTATGCCAGTTGACAGTGCATGAAGTGAGTTTCTTGTTGAGAATCTTACGGTCCCTGCCTATGACAAGCCAAATTCTGAAATGGTGTGTGAAATTGCTGATCCCAATTCCCTATGGTACCAAGAAGTATATTCCTACCTACGTGATGGACATACCCCACTTACTTTAACCCCCAATCAATGTAAAACTTTCATTCGTTGAACCTCCCGCTACACAATCCTCACTGATACCCTCTACTGAAAGCATTTCGATGGAACTCTTTTAAGGTGTCTAAATTCTGATGAAGCACAAACGTCCCTAGAGGAGGTACATCAAGGAATATGTGGGGCCCATTCTAGTGGACTTACATTGGCCAAAAAGTTGTTATGCACTGGATATTACTGGCCTACTATGGAGCAAGATGCCTACAACTATGTGAAGAAGTGTGTACCTTGTCAGCAGCATGGCGATTTGATACACGCTCCCTCCCAATCACTCCAACCTACCATCACCCCTTGGCCCTTTTCACGCTGGGGTCTCGACCTTGTTGGCCAGATTTTTCCCAATTCATCTAATGGTCATAAATACATCCTGGCTGCTACAGAGTACTTTACCAAGTGGGTCGAAGCTATTCCTCTCACCTACACCACTGGAAAATAGATTTCAAATTTTATTCTGAACTATCTTATATGTTGCTATGGCATTCCTTAGGACATTATTACTGATAATGGAGGACCTTTCAGGAACAAGGATGTCACAGAGTTATGTAGGAAATTTAGCATCACCCACCATACCTCTTCCAAGTACTTTTCGTAAAGCAACAGTCAAGCTGAGGCTACAAATAAAACCATTCTCAGAATCCTCAAGAAGACAGTCGATGAAGCTGGCTATGATTGGCACCTTTGCCTCAATCCTGCCCTTTAGGCTTATCGCACCTCCATTCGAACCCCCACGGGAGCCACTCCCTTTGCCCTTGTTTATGGTACTGAGGCTATTCTACCCATCGAAATTGAGCTCCCTTCCCTCAGAATCTCTCTAAAGAATCTGTTATCTGAAGAAGAATATAGATTTTCCCACTTGCAAGAGCTAGAACTCCTTGATGAGAGACGCCTCAATGCCTTAGACCACCTCCACGTGTATCAAAATTGCCTTCGCCTTCAGTTCAACAAAAGGATCAAACCTCGTCAGTTTGAGGTTGGTGATCTTGTCCTGCAACATAATATGAAGAACCTCCAGAACCATGAGAAGAAAGGGAAGTTTGAACCTAATTGGTTGGGTCCCTTTATTGTTACAGCAAAATATGATTCAGGCACCTATCAGATTGTGTCTCCAGAGGGAGATCCACTCCCTGATCTTGTAAATATTGTACATCTCAAGCGCTTCTATGCTTGATCAGTTCATAGTCTTTTGTACAGTAGAAATTGTTCAAAAAATCTAAAAAATCAGAAAAGTAGAAAATCCAAAAACATTCAGAATATTCAAAAAGCAAAAAAATTAGAAAAAATTAAAAAAGCATAAAAAATACAAAAGCTTGAAAAGAAAATCAAAAAAGAGAAAGAGAAAAATAAAAATCCGTCCATCTGTGAAAACTACTTTGGTGGCGCAATGGATAAGTACCATGGTGAAAACCTATTTTAGGCACCATGCGTAGTCAGATCCACCATCAGTTTCCACCATTTGTCTATACAGCTTGCATCGCCTTTCATAATAAGTGTTGCTACCCATATTTGTGTAGGTAGTTCTTTGACCATCCTCTCACTTTCACAATAATGATTCCCACACGACTGAGCTTACCAAATCACAAAAGTGAGCTTTGTTCTAGACACAGTGATCACAAATGTTTTACATCACATCAACAGATAGATTGACTTTCCTAAATGATCGTTCTATTCATGAGAAATTGCCAGTGAATTTCCATTTTCTATCAATCAATCTTTGGCCCATCAGGATGAATCCTTCTGGTGTCGGCTTTTCTATCAATCTTCACATCACAATATTCATGGCAAGAACTTTTGGACTGAATGACCACTTGGTCAGGATGCCTTTTTGTTGATTTTATCTTGTGTTTTACTATGTCCTTATCGCGACAACCTCGATCTTTTATATCTTGGTTTGTTATGGTAAGTATCTAGTGAAATACGTGTCCTTTGTGGTATGATCTGCTTGTCATAGTTTGCTAGTGCATTTATGTTTTGATATTCAGTTATGACTATGTATGCCTCACTGGGTGCAGGATTCATGCATCCCAAATCCCTTAAAAGATCTGGATGTACTGCGTCTCCTCATGAGTACCATTTCATAGCTCTCATCATACCTGATATCTCACATTCTTGTTCCTAACAACCTATGTGTTTGAGAGTCTAGTCCACTCAAAGGAACCATGTCACTTGTGTTTTCTAGCACATGGTGCATAACTCCTTTTGCAATATCAAACTAGGGTGTGCTCTCCAACATTAACACGGTATTAATCCCACTATTCTCATATAGTTAGTCTTTGCATAGTAGTTAGGTCATATTTCATTATGGTTTTTCTCTTAGCAAAGGTTTCTATTTATTCCCCTATCCAGTCACCTACATGATTTTATCAGACTTATTGCGATACACACAAAAATAGTGTCCTCATTAATCATTTGCATTGTTCCTTTCCGTACATTAATCATTTGCATTCCATTCATTAGTCATTAATCATTAATTATTTGCATTATTCAGTTCATTAATCATTAATCATTATACATTTGTCTCATATTACATCCATTCCATTCATTAGTCATTAATCATTAATCATTTGCATTTTAGTTCATTAATCATTTGTCTCATATTACATCAATTCCGTTCATTAGTCATTAATCATTAATCATTTGCATTTCAGTTCATTAATCATTTGTCTCATATTGCATCCATTCCATTCATTAATCATTAGTTATTATAAATTGCATTATTCATCTCATTAAGTTATTATACTTTAGTCTCACATTGCATTTATTTCATTCATCATTAACCATTATACATTACATTACCCATTCATTTAGTGTTCATTGTTCACACATTTATAGTTACATTATCATTATCATTAGCATTATACATTTATAACTATTTGAATTACATTAGTTGCATCCATAAAATTCATTTAAGGATCATTCATTTCATAAAAAAATTTATACATCTTTACATACATGATCAAATATACGCATTAACATCACATCTATACATCTGCATCTCATCCCTGCATCACAAATTTGTCAGTGTCCTCGTACATTCATCTCATCCTACATGTCAGTCATAAGCATCATATACTATAAAAATAACATTATAAAGTGTATCCATACATTTGCATAAACATCACATCATATAAGCATATAAAATCATCAAAAAATAGAGTCCCATAGTCCAAAAATAAGTCCATGAATATATATAAAAAAGGTCATATCATACATCATGTGTCAAAAATGTGTATCCAAAAATCTGAGAAGAGTCATGGCAGTGGCTGTGATGGTCCTGCTCCCTTGCTGGGACGTGGCAGTAACCCTACTGATCCCTGTGATGCTCTGTCGATGCTCGCTGACTGTGTCCTCTCAGAATATGCAGGCACTTGTGCCTCCTCTGGCACTGCTCCATAGTACAGCCCCATATAATACTTGGCCTCTCAGCCTTTGCATCCTGCCTCTCTCTGAGTGGCCATGGCATCGGTCATCATCTGACCTATCCCTGCCGCACTACTTGCAAGCCGCGCTATCTTGCGGTTTGATCTGTACTCCTCGGAACGTCTACGTGCTAGATCCTGCTCTACTGTCAGAGCTATTATCTGTGCTAACATAGCTGCTAGCTCCTCTTCCTAATCCCCATACTCCTCAATGACCGCAAACTCACCACTATCCACCTGAGCCTGCAAAACATCTAGCGCCTGCTGCGCACTGTCCCCCCAAGCTATCTCTGATGATAGCTCCCTCTGAACCCAGGTCACCTCTGTCTGCAGGCTGCTGGTTGTAGCCTATGCTGTGGCCAATAAACCCTGAACCCTCCCCAGCTCTTTCTACAGGCTATCTCACTTTGCTAAAACTGTGTCATATGTCTCCTGGGCTATGTAGCCCGCTGGTGGTCCCTGTCCCTATGGAGGTGCCTATGGTGGTGGTCCCTATGCTGGTGGTCCCTGAGGTTCCTATGGCGGTGGTCCCTGAGGTGGATCCTACCCCTGTACCTGTGCATCAGGTATAATCGGTGGTTGCCCACCCGCTGGTATCTGAACCTGCCCCCTCCACCGTGGTACTGCCACCCTAGGCCGGACTCTCCTCCTGGCCCCTCCATCTCCTCCCTCATCGTCATCATCATCCCCCTGTCCCTCTCCATCTCCTCTAGCCCCTGGCTGCTCACCTGCCTGCACCACCCCTGGCACTATTAGTCTGATGGGTCTGTGTGCTGCCCACCACTGTGCATACGCAGGAACTACCCCTGCATCCAGTATAGAATCCCTCGCCCTGATCCATGGCACCTTAATCATACCCATAAAAGATGCTTGGGCTATTCAAGGATTTGCTCCCATCCCCATACGCTCCCTACCTCACGGGTAACCAATGGATGCGGGAACCCGTCCAGTACTGCCTCCTGAATCTGGCCCATCTGTCTCCGCACCCTGGAGGGCATGTATCATGATATCATATATGTTGTCCTCCCAAACAGCCAACAATCAGTCTGCACGAATCTCATGTAATATGAGTCATAAAACCCATCCTCTGCATAAACACCCTGCTGTGGGGTCTCATGGCCCCAGGCCTCACATCCTGCATAGGGTGCCCATACTATGGCCCCCATCTCATCCAATATCCGCCGCTAGTATCCTACTAAATATTTGGCCTCATAACTAATAGGTGGCTTATACCGGCACACAAATGACTCATATGCCACCCAGGTCTCTTGGTGTCTGATCGGTCGTGTGACCGCTATATGCTCCCACGCCCATACCAATAGGAGCATGCATCCAGGCCCTAGTGCCCTACCCCTACGGTAGGCGCACATATGCAGATCATAATACAACTGACCGAGGATAATATATCCCCAATAGTACTGGTCACCATCCTTGACCATGCTGCTCAACACTCATACCCAGCCTATAGGGAACCCCTTGCCTACATGATCAGGCATGAGACATCCCCCTATCAATCCTACCAAATAAAGCGCCAGTCGTCGTGGCCGTGGCTCCATGGTCATCGCTCCCGTCCATGACATCCACTGCCGTGTAATCAACAGATTTATGAACCTCTGCCTCAGAGCCATCTCCATGTATGCCTCTGATCCCTCCACATAGTACTCTAGTATGAGCCCCCAAATGGGCACTCTGTAGATCCTCCATACATCATGGAGGGTGATAGTGGCTTCCCCTGTAGGGAAGTGGAAGCTAGAAGTGGTATTGTGCCACTTCTCTATCAAAGCAGACATAAGTGCATTATGCGCTCGAAGATGTGGCCAATGTCGCATGTGCTCTAGTCCACACAACGTCACCACTCCCCACTCTACCACCGTCAAGTGCTGCTCTTGCTCCATAGTCACTAGGTAACACTCCTTGGCTAAGAATGTGATTGTCTCCTCCTGCAGTCAGCAAACCCATGTCAACAATCAGATAGCATGCTGGGGCATGGAAAAATGTTCCCAGACCCTTGTCTTTTCTCTTCCTCCTCTCTTTTCTTCTATTTTTAGGTCAATTTGTGCAGATGGCGGTTGACCCTCGCAGACGGTGAACTTTCACAGTCGCTAGTCTACGGAGCTGCCAGATCTTCGCAGACGACAGTCTGCGGAGACAGCGGTTTAGGCTGCCGCCTCTCTTGCCACGTAGATGGCGGTGTTAAACACCGCCGTCTCTGATGCACATTTTTTCCCCCCGCCTTTGCAGACAGATATTGGTGAAATCTCCGTCTACGCAGACGACCATCGCCTATTGGTCGTCTGCGAAGACGGTGGTCTGTCGATTACCGTCTGTGTAGACGACAGATGGGCGACCGCCGTCTGTGATGTGTGCACATTTAGGGGCATTTATTTCACCTAACTACCTTTTAAAAACATTAAATACATTAATGACAAGGTTGGTGCTCGACTACTTATCAATGGTCCTACATCCGCTGGCCGTTGATGTACCCGAACACGCTCCCCAAGCTGTGCTCGCTCTCGTTGCGCTGCTATGGCTCTCTTCTTATTCTCTCTTTTTTCTCTTTGTTAGTGAAAGTGACTTGTCCATGGGCCTCGGTGGACTATTTATAGCCCCTTGGGACCCATTTCTTCTGTTGGTCTCCCCTTTTCCCATTTTGGTCCCTATTTCTCCTCTATTTTTCTTGGACACGCCATGCAATTGGTCTACTTTTCCCATTTTCTTGCCTTTTCGAGAAAATTTTATTAAAAAATTCTATTTTTTCCTATTATTTTCTCGAGGGGGCACCCTCCTCCGCTCTCGCTACCGTAGGTTTTCTGAACCCTCTGGGGCATCTTATTTTCTTTTTTTTTACGCAACGTCACTTTCGATAATGCATAAAAGAGGGGCAAAATATAGACGTCTAAAATCATCCTTATATTAATTTAATTAATATTCCCATAACATTATAGTTAATTTTAATTAATTATATTTGTTGTATTTTTCTATCTATTTAATTAAATTTATTTAATTAAATATGATTCACTTCCTTTAGTATTTAAATTTAATTTAAATACTACCCCTTTTAATGTATTAAATCTTATTTAATACATTATCTCTCATTGATCCCCTTTAAATAAATTTTAAATTTATTTATTCCTTCACATGACCTAAATTCTACTAAACCACAATTAATCTAAATCTAATTTAGATTAAGCTAATTTGAACCTAGATCCTACCCTACCTCACATCACTCTCACCAAATAAACCTAT
>MU226606.1:5114204-5131063 GCA_018584345.1 Thuja plicata
GTGGCACCTATGTGGATGCCACATGAGCTCCACCTCATCCAAGCCCTCTCTCTCCTCCAAAAACTCTATAAATAGAGGCCTTTCTCAAGAGTAAATCATCTCTCATTTTTGCATTGTTATCATGCTAATTTAGTTCTAAATTTCTTTAAAGCATTTAACATATTTCATAGAAATTTTAGTTTTTAGCTCATGTTTACTTCATACTTGCAATTTAGATGTTACATGTTAAGATTAATGGAATGAACTTAGTTTATTTTCATTGAATCTTGCATATCATCTTAGTATTAGCCTTGCATTATCATGTTGAATGAACATTTGAGACAAGTTCCTCATACTTGTTCTTGAGTTATTCATTCTCTTAGTTGCATTCAATAGATCAATAGTGAGATTTATAATATTAAGTTGGGAGAGCACACCCACAAACCTCTCTAAGAGAAAATCAACAAGGCTTGGGTGCACTTGTTTGGCTCATCGGAGGTTGTGATGAATCTCTTCTTATTTTTAGTAGCATATTTTTAGATATGTATAATGTTGTTATTTGATGTTTATGTCTAACGTTTGCATGTCTGAACGTGCTCCCAACAGGTTAGGTTTCATGGCATACAAATATTACTATATGTCATACCTTTGTTGAATTATTGTTGCAAAAAATACTTATCCAATTAAGCACACCATGCCCTAAGGGCTTGTTTGAAACAATACAATGCATTTTTTAGTCTACAGACCATGTATGGATATTTTGAGAGTTTTAAACCATTTGGTTGTTCAATGTAAACTTCTTCCTTAATTACTCTATTCAAAAATGAAAACTTAATGTCCATATTATAAACCTTGAAATTATTGTGTGTATAAAAAGCTAAAAACATTATAATAGCATATATTCTAGCTACTAGAGAAAAATTTTCTTCAAAATCTATACCTTCAACTTGAGTATAATTTTTACATACCAATCTTTCCTTGTTTTTGGAAACTAGTTCATCCTCATTTAGCTTTTTCCTAAATACCCTCTTTGTTCCAATCACATTTTTTCCCATTGGTCTGGTACCATTTCCCATGTTTTATTTTTTGTATCTAGTCCAACTCTTCTTCCATAACTTTTATCTAACATTAAAAATGTTTTACCCACCAACATAACCATGGAGTGGGAGTGAGAGGGAGGAGGAGGAGAAGAAAGAGTGGGAGACAAATTTTTGACTTTTGAAATTGGAGGAAAGCTAGGAGCTGATGTATCTGCTGCGGGATCTACGACAGAGGGTGTTGATTTTACTGATAGATCTTCGTCAGAAGCTGAGGAAAAATCTGGTGGGTCTACCTTGGTACTATCCAACAAGGATGATGAGTCAGGAATGGGGCCAGAGGTGAAAAAATAAAAGATTTGAATGTTGGGGAAGATTTTACTGAAGGTAATTCACATGGTTTCTCCACTAATCTAGGGAAATGGAAATGTGCGGGTCTTTTTGGGATAAAACCCTCGGGCAAGTCATTATTCCCCAAAGTTAAAATTTTATCTGATCCACTGAAAGGAGAGTTTGGTATTGATATTCTTGACCAGTTAGTGGACCATACGGTGTCAATCATGGCATTTACTTAGGTTGGAAAATTTTTAGGCCCAAGACCGAATATAGACTCAATCAGATCTTTCACGGACTAGAAATGGAGGTTGAAAGGTCAAGTCGACATAGTTGCTATGCCAAAAGGTTTTTTCCCCTTTGAATTTTCAAATGGGAAAGACCTTTCTAAATTCTTGTGTGGTGGTCTCTGGATGATGGGAAAATCTTCCTTATCTCTGCAAAAATGGACTACTAGCCTTGACTATAATAATAGTTTTTTTTACAATGACACCTGTTTGGGTTTGCCTCCCTGGGATGCCTTTGGAATATTGGCACGAGGATATATTGATAGCCATAGTAGGAGCCTTTGGGGAGCTTCTCTCTATTGATCCAATGAGAGTAGCAAGAACAAGACAAGTGTACACAAGGATTTGTGTAAACATTCAGCAGGATGCGGATCTGCCTCATGTGATAACTCTAAAATCGAAACAGGGGTCATGGATTCAAGAGGTGAAATTCGAATCAATGCCTTTTGCATGATTCATATGTAAGAAATTAGGTCACCAGGAGAAACATTGCCCTTAGAATCCTCAAAAGGAAAAAAAGGACCATGATCAAAATAAAGGACAGAGAATGGAATGGTAAAAAAAAAGAGGAAACTAATATCCCTCCAACAAATTTGGATGAAAATAGGGATCAGAAGGATAATGGAACATCTAAAGAAAAAAATGAGACTCATCAGAAGGAGAAAAAAGGGGAAACTCAAATAAGAATAGATCAAGAATTAGTAAAGCAAGCACTAGAAGAAAGGACTAATGAGCCTAAAAGTCTGAAAATCTCTGCAGAAGAAAAAGGGGAACCTTTCACAGGAGAAATTAAATAGAATGCACCAAGGTTAGAAGAAAATATGACTCCTTCCAAAGGTGAAGAAAAAGAAAGGGATACTAAAGAAGATGATCTCTTACCAGGAATATAAAATATCATAATACAAAGGCCAGAGGAAAGACTGGAAAAGGAGAATGATTTAAATAGAGGAAGTAATAAGGACTCTCCATTTGATCCAAAACAATATGATAAATAGAAAAACAAGAAAGATATAGACTCAGAGGACAAGGAAAAATCTTTGTCAAGAGTGGGAGATTCAAAGAAGGGATCAGGAAAGAAGGGCTCTAAATCCCCCCAAGGAACCTGTTCTGCTTACAAGTTGAATATAAACTTAGGGAAGAAACCTGAGAGTTCCCTAATGGGGAATCCCAATTTGAAGTCGATAAAAAGAATGGAGGTAAAAAACCAGGAGTCCTAACAAGAGGGCAACAGAAATCTGATATAGGAACTCCAAAACCAGATAAAGGAAGAAAATCTGAGAAAACTCAGAGGGAAGAGGAAGCTAAACAAAATATTGTTGATAGAAAACAACTCACTATCCGTCTGGTTTGTTCCCCAATCCTTAAATGGAAATTATTTCTTGGAATATTCAAGGCCTCAATGGTCCTCATAAGAAATATGTAGTTAGGAATTTAGTTAGAGATTCTAAACCAAACATCCTTTTGATTCAAGAAACTAAGATGATAAAAGAAAAAATAGAGAATCTGAATCTATTAAAAAATGGGAATTGTTTTGGTAGTAGTTCTGGAGGGGCTTCAGAGGGGTTGGATATCTTCTGGAATCAATCCTACTTTAATTGTCAACTCCTAAAAGAAGAGAAATTTTTTCTAGTAGCTAAGGTTTGGAGTTTAAAGGATAACTTCTCTTGGATCCTTATTAATGTTTATGCTCCCAATACCAAATCAGGAAGATTAAATATTTGGAAGAAGTTGCATGATCTTATGGAAACCTGTACCGATAGCAACTACTTGATAATGGGGGATTTCAACACCCCTTTGAAGCAGGAAGATAAATTGGGAGGAAACTTGTCTCAAGTGGAAAGTAGGGTGGATTTGATGGATTTCATTATTAATGAAGGTCTGTTGGATGTTGATCTGGAAGGGTTAAATTATACTTGGTCTAATCGTAGGGTGGGAGCTGATCTTATCCAAGTTAAGCTTGATAGGGTGCTCATCAATCCAGACTGGTATACTAAGTTCTCTTGTGCTCTTTCTTCTCTTTCCAGAATTGGATCGGATCATTTTTCTATTTCCTTTAATGTTACTCCTTTCTCAGGAAAAATAAATGCTCCCTTCAAATTGGAGAAGATGTGGCTTGACCACCCTGATATGGAGAATAAAATAAGGGAATAGTGAAATATAAAGGTGGAAGGAACAACAATGTTGAAAGTGGTTAAGAAATTGGCTAATATTAAATCTAATGTTAAACATTGGAACAAGAATGTCTATGGGGACATTTTTCAATCCTAAAATAAAACCCAAATGGACCTAAAAGATATTCAGGAGGAAATTCAAAGAAATGGCCTGACAGAAAGATTGAAATCCCAAGAGAATCATGTTCTGGCGGACCTCTACAACATCATTGCTAAGGAGGATACCTTCTAGAGGCAGAGATCCAGATCTCTTTGGTTGAAAGAAGGAGATAAGAATACTATATTTTTCCATCTTACTGCTCTTAAACACAAGGCAATAAATATAATCCACTCCCTATTTGCTACTAGAGGTAAAGTTACTAAAGAAGAGGAAATAAGGGAAGAAATGATGGGGTACTTTGTGACCCTATTATCGAAAGAACAAAATCTTAACTTGGAAGATCAAGGGAAATTACTTTCTTCGATCCCTTGTAAAGTGGATCATCCTTCTAATGATTTCTTAAAAGCTATTCCTTCGGATACTGAAATAAAGAAGGCTATTTTTTCTTTTGAGGGAGAAAAATCTCCAGGTCCTGATGGGTTTGAGATGTTTTTCTTCCAGTAATTCTGGAGCATCACAAGTAAAAATGTTTGTTTAGCGGTTAAAGAGTTATTTGGAACAAAATCTATTCTCAAGGAATTAAATTCCACTTTTATAGCCCTCATTCCTAAAAACCTGGAGCTGATACTGTGGATGGCTTTAGACCTATAAGAGTCTGTAACTCTTTATGAAAAATCATCTCTAAGGTCCTTACATCTAGACTGTTGATCTTACTGCCTAATCTCATTTCTCCTCAACATAATGGTTTTGTTTCGGGAAGATAGATCCTGGAATCTATAATTGTGGTTCATGAGAATATTCATTCTCTCCAAGCCTCCAAAAAAAAAGGGTTCCTGATGAAATTGGACTTTTCAAAAGCCTATGACAGAGTGAATTGGTCATTTCTTTCTAATATTCTTAGGTCTTTTGGCTTCAATAAAGATGTGATCAGAATTATAATGCAATTGGTATATACTGTGACTTCTTCTGTGCTTGTTAGTGAGGGATCCTCTAATTTCTTTCACCCCACTAGAGGTCTAAGGCAAGGAGATCCAATATCCCCCATCCTCTTTGCAATAATGGCATAAATCCTTGGGAGATACATCAATAGCATGGTGATAATTGGACAGATTTCTGGTCTTCAACCTTCCTTTGCTCTGTAGAAATGCTCACATGAACAATTTGTAGATGACACTATAATGATGGGGGAAGCCTCTGTGAAAGAAGAAAGGAATATAAAAAAGGCTCTGAATACTTATACTAACGCCTTTGGACAATCTATAAATTGGGAGAAAATTTCTCTTTTTTTTTCAGCAATACTCCAGAAGAAAGACAAAGGAAGATCTCTACCATCCTGGGTTGCAAGATTGGGAATTTCCCTTCTTCCTATTTGGGTCTCCTTTTATGTCACAAACCTGATGACTCTTTCTAGAATGACATCCTTGATAGATTTCAAAACAAACTAGAAGGATGGAAAGGAGCAAATCTAAGTCATGCTAGAAAAGTCCAGCTTTTGAAATCTACTTTTCAAAACCTTCCAGTCTACGTGCTCAGTCTCTTCAAAATACCTCAGAAGTTTGCTGACTTGATAGAAAAAATCTAGAAAAGATTCCTCTAGTCCGGAGATGAAGAGAAGAAGAGGTTTATCCTTGTGGCTTGGGAGGTGGTGTGCAAACCAAAGAAGTTTGGAGGGCTTGGCATCAGAAGTATTAAAAATGCTAACAAGGCTTTGCTGGAAAAATAGTGCTGGAGAATATTTGAAGAGGTGAAGGAATGCAATTCTATTTTCAAGATTAAATATCATCTGTATTCTTTAGAGGATATGTTAAGGAATCCTTTGGACATCAAAGGATCATTCAACTGGAAAAATATTTGTAAAGACAAGGATTTGGTTAGAAAAAGGGTCAGATGGAAATTAGGAAATGGTAGGAAGATTGATTTTTTGAATGACAAATGATTGAAGGAAAAAACTCTTAATGAGAAGCAGGAATGGATGCCTGCGATTCTGAACTGTAAAGATATAATTGAGGAAAAGGTTTATAATTATTGGATCAATGAGGATTGGATAGACCTAAGCTCTTTTGATGCTAATCTTAATATTGTCAACAAATAACTTAATCAATAGTTCTTAAGAGATAATGAACAAGACTCGTTGGTTTGGGGTCCGGAGGAAAATGGTAAATTTTCTATTTCCTCTGCCTCTGCCCTTTTCCAAACCTAGGAAGATCTTCCAATCAGCTCTCAAGTATGGAATAATAAGCTTATTCCTAAAATTAACATGTTTTTGTGGCTACTTGTTTAGAACAAAATTCTTACTATGGATAATCTATGTAAAAGGGGACTTAGTATGCCCAATAGATGTATCCTTTGCTGCTCTGAAGTTGAAAATTGCAATCATCTAATGATTCATTGTACTTATACTTGTAAAGTGTGGGATTCTATCTTCAAACATTTCAACTTGGATTGGGTGAAACCTCATAACTTTCAAGATCTGGTTATTCAATGGCTCTGCCCTATACAGGTAAAGAATCCAAAGATCTTTGGAAGTTGTTTCTTCCCCACTTTACTTGGAGAATTTGGAAGGAGAAAAATGATAGTCTTCAGAGAAAAAATATCCTCCCATGAGATTGTGGCTAATCATATTTGCAGAAGTTTACTAGAAAATTTTAAAGGTACTCTTCCTAGAGACTCCCCCCTTAAGAACACTCAGGTTTTAAATGAAATTCTTAACAAGAAAAATCAGGGGCATAAAGATAAGGATTCAACTTTGAGGGAAAATACAAGATGGACAGCTTCACTGATTGGTTGGGTCAAAGGTATCTTTGATGGGGCAGCAAAAGAGAATCTGGGATGAGCTAGAGTGGGAGGTATAATTAGAGATTGGGCTGGAAACTATCTCGGAGCTATTTCTGCCCCTTTGGGAATTCAGACTAACCATGTAGTGGAAGAAAAGGCAACACTTCAAGTTGTTATTATGGCTAAAGAAATGGGTTATTCAAATCTTTGGTTGGAGGGAGATTCTCTAAACATTATAAACTGTATTAATGGCAAGAATGAGGCTTCTAAACCTATATTCCATATAATTGAAAAGATAAAATCCTTAATGCTTCTTTTTAAGGAAAGTCATATAACCCACATTTTTCGGGAAGGAAATAAGCCGACAGATGAATTTTCTAATGTGGGGGCCCATATTGATGTCACTCAATCATGGAAAGGGGAAGTGGATCTCAATATTGAGATTTTAAGTCTTATTAGGTACGATAAGATTAATCACATTGAAGGCTCTATTAAAACCAAAATTAATGATGAACATGACACTTAAGATAAAGAGTGATGATAGTTTTCAATCGAGGAACGCGAGAATTATGATGAAAATTACCTCACATGGTTTGTGAGTATTATCAAGCATTTTGAAATAGAGAAATCAAAAGAGTCACACGTTTCTTCCCATTCACATTTAAAAAGATCAAAGCACTTCTGCAAATATGGGAGGAGGTTTGAAAAGGGAGGAGCCGCTGGACTGCACAAAGTGGAAACAAAAGAAAAAAGTTTGGAAAAGACCGAAGAAGGGTGGTGTGACCTAGTACATGGAGAAATTGCATGGCTGGACAAAGAAGTAACCAAAAATTTGCAGATGGCTGGAAAATTAGAAAGGTGAATCTATGGGGTAAGTATTTTATGCTTACGCTTAGCATTATTTCAGAGATTACGGGGCTATCCATAGAAAGCATGAAATTTTATAGGGGCAATAAACATATGGGGTCTCAAGATTTAAAATTTTTCCCTAAATCTGAAGATGAAGAAGCCCTTCTGAGAAAAGGGTCAGGAGATTATGTTGACATTAAGAAAATTAAGAGTCATTGGGCTAATATTGTAACTATCATGATTGAGTATTTCACTCTGGATGGACACTATTCCAAAATCTACAACCTTCACTTTGTGCTTGCTAACCATTTTAGGCGTAACAAAAAAGTGTCGTTTCCTTTCTATTTGTTAAGCTTGCTGAATAACAACATCATGGAGCATAGGAAAAAGGCCACCAATCCAGTACTTCATGAAGGGTTTATTCTCCTTATCGTAGAATATGCTAGAAACCAAATCCCGAAACCCATTCCTAAAAGGTTTAAAGGGAATGTAAAGAAAATAAAGCTGGAAAGTAAAAAGGAGAACCCGAAGAAAAGGGTAAGGAGTAAGAAAGAGGAGAATCTGGACATAAAGGAGGAGTTTGAAGATCAAACCCTTGATATTCAGGGTAATGACAAAGAGAACATTCAGGAAGAGGAAAAGGAGGAAGAGCCCATGACCGAAGAAGACAAACAATAGAATAAAGAGGAGGCTTTGGTTAAAGAGAAGGAAGAAGTTGTGAATGAGGAGGAAAATCAGGTGAATGAGGAGGAGATGCCCTTGAATGAAGAAGAAGAGAAGAGGGTTAATGAAGCTAAAAACCAAGAGGAGGAAAAAGAAGAAGAAGAGATTACAGGAAAAGACAAGGAGGAAAAAGATGAAGAAGTGAACGAAGGAAAAA
Organism: Thuja plicata; assembly: GCA_018584345.1. Lineage (NCBI taxonomy): Eukaryota > Viridiplantae > Streptophyta > Pinopsida > Cupressales > Cupressaceae > Thuja > Thuja plicata. Next base: position 5,122,616 of record MU226606.1, read on the forward strand.
ACAAAGAGGATCCGACAAAGCATCCTAATCTAAAGGCTGGTGACAGAAAAAAGAAAAGACAGAGAAAGGACTCTGACCATAATACTATGGTTGGGTTTGAAATGGATGAAAAAATTCTAAAGAGCAAGGAGGATCATGGGGCTAGTATAGAGAATTGGATCAGCAAGGATATGAAGGATATGAAGCAACACTTGAAGGAAATGAAAGAAGCCATAGAGCCCTTTAAAACTAAGCTAGAAGATATGGAGAAGGATCTTCTGATGAAGGTAAATAATAACAAAAAAAATGATGAGATAACGGCCAGAGTCAATGCTCTTGTGGAGGAGAAGTTGAAAGATATGAAAAATCAAATCAGCCACATTGGGCATATGATTAGCATCATTCTTAAGCATAGTAATGAGGGGCTTAAAGTCTCTATTCAAAATCTTAAAGATTTATATGGCTATTTGGAGAGAATCTTACTGGATAATACAACCATTACAATTGAAGACAACGTTGGGAGCTCAGGCCCGGGAACTAGAACTCGAAGTGGCATCAAAAGGAAAATTCCAGAGATTCCAAAGGAGATGAAAGCACTGAAAGATTCCATCGATATGATGGAAGATATGTAGAAAGAGGCTGAGGAAGCCTTTGAAAGTATTAAGTAATTTTTGTTTCTAGTCTGTGCTAGAAATTGGGCAGGAAATTGTGCTGGTAACTATTTTTTGGCAGCTTTTTGTTTTCCTTTTTTGGGTTAATGGGGGTTTGCCGGGGTCTTGCTTTTTGTTTGCAGCAGGCTATCAATGTTTGTAAGGGATGCAGATGCTTATCTCTAGTACTTTAATGTAAATGGTTTTAGGGTCCATTCAAAACCTATATTTACCTTAATCAAAAACTTTTATCCAACATTCATCTTTACTAGCTTCTGCATAATTTTTTGGTTCTATTTCAAAATGAAAACTATAATTTATTTTTTTCACCTATTTCGGTCAATCTTCTTCTTGTTTCAACGCCTTCATCCTTGTATATAATAATTTTTTTCTCTAAATTATCTCTTTGAACATACCTAGTAGGTGTCCTTGGGGTTTTTTTTTTTTAAATTCTTTCTTTTCATTTTTTAAGTCCTTATCATTATGTTTTAGAGCTTCCATTTCTTCTTTCAGTGTAATAGGGACCTCTTCCAATTCACTATTTGGCTTAAACAAACTCTAATTTCATCTTTAACCTTAAATTATAGCTCTGGTAAGTCTTGCTTGTCAGAAAGTATTCTAAGAAAATGCCTTCATATAATTTTACATTAAAATTTCCAAGATTGCCTTCATCTCTTTTAATGTAACATTTACTTCCAAAGATTTTGAAATATTTGATAGTAGGTGTCTTTCTGAACCACAAATCATAAAGAGTTTTATTATGATTTACTTTGATCTTCACTCTGTTGAGGAGATAAACTATACTGAATCTCTTGAATAGATATTTGAAAGATTGGAATCTTTCAACATTGTTCTATCTATCTCAACAATATTTATATTCTTCCTTTCAAATACTCTATTTTGTTGTGGAGTCCTTGGTGTAGATAATTTCCTTCTAATTCTACATTTCTCATGTAAGATATTAAATTCATATGAAATGAATTTTCCTCCTCTATCAGAGCTCAAACACTTAATCCTAGTATCCATTTGATTTTCCACCAAGCTTTTGGAAAAAATAAATCTATCTAGAGCCTCAAATTTCTCTTTCAAAAATGTTACTCATGTCATTCTAGTGTAATTGTCCATAAAAAACATGAATTATCTTTCACCATCGAGCTCTCTTGTTCTTGTAGGTATGCATAGATCAATGTGTATCAATTCCAAAGGTCTTCTGTTTGAATACTCCTTGTTCTTGGATGTGTTCTTGGTTTTCTTTCCAATCTGACATTCTTTTCACATTGTATTAGAAAGTCTAGTAACTCTTGGTATGTCTCTCATATTATTGGAATAAATAATCTTTATTAGGTTGTCAAAGTTGATATGTGTAATCAAGGTAATAAGGATTTGTAGAAACCTGTAATAAAATCAACATCTCAACCACAAAGAGATCTGTTAGGAAATTAGTATTCCCAATATCAAGAAAGAAAGCAAGATAAATATCAAGCATAAATGATTAATAAATATGAAATCAAAATAATGGATGTGCAACTCATGTAGTACTTTCTTGTTGTTATCCTTCTCTATGCAATGTGGGCTCTTAAAAATGAGTGCTCGATGTACCAGCATGCCAATTCAAAGCAATTGTGGTTATTTGGTTCACAAATTAAGATAATTAGCTCTATATTTATAAAAATTTCAAGGGTTCCAATCAAGATTCTATGATTGGTGGGACTAATTGCATGTGATTGAATATATAAACTTAGAGTGAGTAGGAGTTGAACTCAATTGATTGTTTATCAATAGAATGTATTGATTGGTTAAGAGGATAGATTGAAGAGTTAACTGATTTGATTGAAGACCTAACTGATGAGGTGGAATAGAAGACTAGATAGATTAAATAGATAACTGATTTGATTGATTAGTTAGGGAGACTTGATTGAGAAGTTAACTGAAACTCATAATTGGAAGGATAAATATGATTAAATAAATAAAAGAATTTATGTATTTACACATGTGGGGATATATATATATATATATATATATATATATAAATAATTACTTATTTATTTTTTAGAGGAATAATTAGTTTAATTAAATAAATATTATTTATTTAATCATGAGTGGGAAATTTGATTTACTAAATGTAATTATTACATGTGTACAATAATAACAGTAAGGGAAATATTAATTAAATAATGTGTTTGTTTAATTAATTGAATGACATGGGGAATAATATTAATTATTTAATTACTTATAGCATAATAATTGATGACTATTGATTTAGACAATCAATAATTAAGTAATTAATTATTAAAATCACTTAAGTATGAAATTAAAGAGAAATGCTGAATTTTGAATTAGAATATAGGACTCCAATTAAATAAATAATAAAGATTACTTAATAATTGAAGAAGAATGTTAGTAAGGTCATTGCGTTAAAGAAACTGGTCATTTTTAGGTGTCTACATTTTGCCCCTCTTTGATACAATGCATTTTATTACATGTTCTTATTTGTCATACTTCTATCTTATGGATAAGTTACAAACTTCCTCAATTACTATTCAAATTTTCTTCATCAATCAATGTCATAGCCTCAGCAACTTCCTCAGCTATTATTCAAATCTTCTTCATCAATCAATGTCATAGCCTCAATAACTTCCTCAGTCATTATTCACAATTCTTTATCAATTAATGTCATAGCCTAAGTAACTTCCTCATTCATTATTCAAATCTTCTTCATCAATCAATATCACAGTCTCAGTAACTTCCTCATTTATTATTCAAATCTTTTTACTGCTACCTAATGAGATTGTCTTAGACTTTAAATTACTAGGTTTTACATATTTCTACAACCAAGCAATTATTAGTTTGTACACAAATGCATTTAATATTTAAAGAAAATTTTCTCCCTATTTTAGCATTAGGTAATATAGGACAATAGTTTGGCTATTTCATCTTTTTCTTGATCCACTAAATGAGGAATTCAATATCATTAGGGAGATCAATCTTAGCATGCTAATCAAATCTCTCAACAAAGATTAATCTAAGCTTAATACACAAATTAAAAGTTATCTTTTTGGCGGTATACTTGTATCACTGCACTTGCATTTCCCCTACACAAAAATATCTCACCAAAATATTAAAATACCTATTATTTTAAAGACAATGAATAAAGAATAAAAAAATGAGGCAAACATTTGTTGATAAAATTAAAGAATGTGTTATTGTGAATGGGGATTTTTGACCACCCAACTATCTCCACATATCCTTCCCGTCTCTAGTATAGATTGAGAAGTTGGAAAGGAAGTTATCCAACCATATGATCAGCGAAACACTATATTTAGGTAAAAAAATGTAGAAATAACGTGTATACTTGTGGTATAGCGTGAGAAACCATTTTCTTCGGCATCCATGAGAATAAGTTATTTGGAAGTCAGGTGGTATGTGTTTAATTTAAAGAGGATATCTCCTTTGAAATGAAATATGCTAAATTATTCACTAGAATTCATAGATTTTGATCAATAGAATAGACATTTTAAGAATAAAATCAACTTAAAGATGCGAGCGACATCAATTAGTTTATTTTTTACACAAATAAAATTATAGAAGGTCTCTTCAAAATAGCATAAGACCCTTTTAAAGGATTATACAAATATTTTCTCAAGAAAATGTAAATATTACTAATTTCTATAATGAGCACAAACATAAATTAAAAATATAGTAATTACCATAAGAAAATCCATATGCTATCTCTTTGTAATTTTTATATTTTATAATGATTGAATGAATGCTCTCTCTCTCTCTCTCTCTCTCTCTGTGATTTAGTAAGAAAAAGCATACGTTATCTATTTGTCATTTTCTCATGATATAATGATTGATTAAATATGTTAAATGGTTAAAATAATTTAATCACTCTTCTAGACTTATAAGGAAATAAAAATTATGTTGGAATTGTTGGAATAACTTAGGAAAGTTATGTACTGAGAGGGGGGGGGGGGGGGGGGGGAANGGGAGGGGTGAATCAATACCCTTAAAAATTTTAACCATACACACTGATCAATTATCGAGTTGAAAACATTGCATAAAATGAACATAAAGTAAATAACTCAAATCATAAATCTCCAAAACATAACACATATATTTTGGTCACGCAGAAATCCTTTTTTAGAGGAAAATACTGTGGTGGGGATGACACCCACAATCCTTCAATACTGCAGTATAAAGGTTGCTCGATTAGAGCTACAATGTTAGATAATTTTGGTAGCTTACCCTGTTAGGAGTAATATACTCGGTTAAGAGTACAAAAGAATTATTTAGTCTACCTTGTTAAAGGATTTTATAATATCTAATCTAAGAGATGTACCTAGTTAAAGGATTTACAAAATATAAAGACCTGTTAGGGCCTAGACACAAGTGGGATTTATATTTCTCTGATTACAAAAAAATGCAATACAAAATGTTTGATAGAAATGCATCAATCAAATGCTGTCCAAACTCATTGTGCTCTATAGCTCTGTTACCTTGTTCTGTACTCAGTAGCTTAATATCATAAGCTCTGCTTCATTCTGCATACTTCTCCTTTGCTTCTCTTTGCAACATCTTCCTCAACTCTTCAACTTCAGTAACATCATCATCGACATCAACAAAAACAACAACATCAACTCTTTTCTCAATCTTCAAATTGATCTCTTATACAATTTTCAGGCTGTTAACTAGATCTAGGGAAACATGAATCAATAGTGGAAATGAAGTGGTTAAACTTAGGTCACATCTCTAATGTTGTATGCCTTCTAAAACTTCTTTGGTGGATCTTCCTTGTGATCATGTCCAATCATGTGTTTGGAGTCTCAATGACTCAAAATGATTTCCTTGAAATCTATGCCATGCATCCTGCTCGGTGCCCAAATTTAATGTATCTAATTTCAAATAAAATTTTGCCTCTTGAATACTCGATAACATGCTTGTACTTACTCAGTAACTCTGTGCTCTCTTCTCGGTGTCTATGAGTGATGGGTAACTGTCTTTGCATGACTCAGTATATGTAGCTTCCTCGGTGCTTGATAACTGATTGATGCTCGATGGCTATCTCAGTTTCCTTTATCGAATATGTCTCCTTCATTATATGACTTCCTTGCTTTGATTGCATTAATTGATATATGACATTGCAGAAAACTAATGAAAAAAATCTCTTTAGGAGTAACAATCTCCCCTTTTAACGCAAACAATCTCACTCTTTGCTATGGAGCGGGAGTAGGAGGGAGGAGGGGAAAGAGCGGGAGATGATTTTTTGAATTTGAACACGAGAGGAAAGCTGGGAGCTGATGGGTTTGCAGCGGGATCTATGATAGAGGGAGAAGATTCCGCTGCAAGATCCTCATCAGATACTGAGGAAAAAGCTGGTGGGTCAACCTTGGCATCATCCAACAAGGATGACGGTCCTGTCATGGGGCCAGAGGTGGAAAAATAAAAAAATTTGAAGGCTGGGGATGAGTCAACTGAAGGTAAGTCACATGGCTTTTCCTCAAATTTAGGTAAAGGGAATTGGTCGGGTCTTTTTGGAGTTAAACTCTCTAGCAAGTCCTAATTTCCTAAGGTTAATATTTTGACTGACCCTCTTAAGGGATAATTTGGAATTGTTATCCCTGACCTGATTGTGGATCATACTGTGTCTATCATGGCATCTACCTTGGTAGGAAAATTTATGGGTCCAAGACCGAATATAGATTTAGTCAGATCCTTTGCAAATAAGAAATGGAGGCTCAAAGGCCAAGTTGACATTGCTGCAATGCCAAAAAGATTTTTCTCATTTGAATTCTTTAATAGGGAAGATCTATCAAAATTACTATGTGGTGGTCCTTGGATGATGGATAAATCCTCCTTATCTCTGCAAAAATAGATGACTAGCCTGGACTATAATGAGAATATTTTTACTGTGGCTCCTATCTGGGTTCATCTTCCTGGGACGCCATTGGAATATTGACATGAGGACATATTGATAGCCATTGCAAGTTCCTTTTAGGAGCTTCTCTCAAAGGACTAGACAAGTTTATGCTAGGATTTGTGTAAATATACAACAGAGTGAAGATCTTCCACAAGTCATAACTCTGAAATTGAAGCTGGGGTCTTGGAACCAAGAGGTTGAATACAAATCCATGCCTTTTTCATGCTTCATATGCAAGAAATCTGGTCACTGGGAGAAACAATGCCCCCAAAAACCTCAAAAGGAAAAAAAGAAGGTTCAAGAACAAAACAAAGGTCAGAAAATGGAGTGGAAAGAAAAAATAGAGGAAAATAATATTCCTTCAATAATCTTTGATGAAAATAGGGTCCAGAGTATATCTAAAGAGAATAATGAGAATCATAATAAGGAGAAAAAAGGGGAAACTCAAATAAGAATAGAGCAAGAATCAGAAAAAAATCACCAGAAGGAAGGATAAATGAGCTCATAAGCCTGAATATCTCTATAGAAGTAGGAGAGGAAACCCCATAGGAGAAGAGACACTAAAGGAACTAAGGGAGGAAGAAATTTTGATTCCTCCAAAAGGAGAAGAAAAAGGAATAAACTCTAAAGAAGATGATTCCCTAATAGGGACAGAAAATTCCATAACTCAGAGTTTAGAGGAAAGACTGGAAGTGGAGAATGACCTAACTAGAGGAAACAAGAAGGATTCTACTTTCAACCTAAAATAGATAAAATATTTGGAAAATATGGACAAAAAGAAAGTAATAGAATCAGAGGATAAGGAAAATTCTTGGACAATGGTGGGAGAATCAAAGAAAGGATCAGGAAAGAAAGGCACTAGATCCCCCAAGGGAGATCTTGCTACTGAGTTGAATAAAAAATCAAGAAAGAAACCTGAGAGTGCTTCAATGGATTCTTATTAATGTATATGCACCTAATACAAAATGTAGAAGATTGAAGCTTTGGAATAAGCTGCATGATTTTAGAGAAACCTGCACTGAGAACCACTGTATGATAATGGGAGATTTCAATACCCCTTTGAAGCAAGAAGACAAATCAGGAGGAAATATGACTCAAGTGGAAAGCAGGGTAGATTTGATGGATTTTATAATTAATGAAGGATTGTTGGATGTTGAACTGGAATGTATAAATTATACATGGTCAAATCGTAGGGTTGGAGCAGATCTTATCCAAGTCAAGCTTGATAGAGTACTCATCACTCTAGACTAGTATACTAAGTACTCTTGTGCTCTCACCTCTCTATCTAGAATTGGGTCAGATCATTTTCCTATATCTTTCTCTGTTATTCCTTTTTATGGAAAAAGAAATGAGCCTTTTAGATTTGAGAAGATGTGTCTTGAACATCCTGATCTGGAGAGTAAAATTAGGGAGTGGTGGAATATAAAGGTGGAAGGTTATGCAATGTTCAAAGTGGTAAAGAAATTGGCTAATGTTAAATCTAATGTTAAATATTGGAACAAGAATGTTTATGGGGATATTTCTCAATCCAAAAATAAAATCCAATTGGACTTGAAAGATATCTAGGAGGATATTCAAAGAAATGACCTGACATAAAGTTTGAAATCCCAAGAGAATCATGTTCTTGCGGACCTCCACAATATTATAGCAAAGGAGGATACTTTTTGGAGGTAGAGATCCAGATCTCTTTGGTTGAAAGTGGGAGATAGAGCACTAGATTTTTTCATCTTACTTCTCTCAAACACAAGGCAATAAACATGATTCATTCCCTATCCTGTAATGTCCCCGCCAGGGAACCCATAAGGAATCAGGTCTATGACTTAAAATTACAATTAACAATTTTTTTTTTTTTTTTCTAACATTATAACTTAACATCATTACCATTTACAAAAACATTCC
>MU226606.1:5133453-5159101 GCA_018584345.1 Thuja plicata
GAAATTATGGTGAGTTGTAAGAGGTTCAGTTTAAGCCACCATCTCGAGAAGGATCATTCTCGCATATAGCTCTTCCTAATTACTAGTGAGCATAGCCAGGACTTGACAGGGTTGGAGGGGCATTACATATCCACTACTAGAGGTATCATTTCTAAAGAAGAGGAAATAAGGGAAGAAATTTTGGGGTACTTTGCTACCCTATTATCGAAGGACCATAACCTTGATATGGAAGATCAAGGAAAAATACTTTCTTTGCTCCCCAACAAAGTGGATGATCATTCTAATGCTTCCCTTAAAGCCATTCCTTCAGATATTGAAATTGCGAAGGTTATTTTTTCCTTTGAAGGAGAAAAATCCCTAGATCCAGATGGGTTCTAGCTATTTTTCTTCCAACATTTTTGGAACATAACTGGTAGAAATGTTTGCTCTGTTGTTAAGTAGTTCTTTGAAACAAAATCTATCCTAAAGGAATTAAACTCCACTTTTATAGCCCTTATTCATAAAAAACCTGGAGCAAATACTATGGATAGTTTTAGACCTATAAGCCTCTACAATTCCTTATACAAAATCATCTTTAAGGTTCTTACCTGTAGAATGCTGAGCTTATTTCCTAATCTGATCTCTCCCTAATAGAATGGTTTTGTTCTGGGTAGACAGATTCTGGACTCTATTATAGTTGTTCATGAGAATATTCATTCCCTTAAAGCTTCCAAAAAATAAGGGTTTATGATGAAATTGGACCTGTCAAAAGCTTATGACAAAGTGGTGGTCTTTTCTTTCTAATATCTTAAGGTATTTTGGCTTTGATAAGGATGTGGTCAGAATTATAATGCAACATGTTTCCACTGTGACCTCCTCTATTTTGGTTAATGGAGGATCATCTAATTTTTTTCACCCTTCTAGAGGCCTGAGGCAAGGGGTCCCTATATCCCCTATCATTTTTTCCATAATGGCAGAAAGCCTTGAGAGATACATCAATAGTTTGGTTCTTATAGGTCAAATTTATGGTCTCCAGCCCTCCTCTTCTTTGCATAAATTCGCTCATGAAAAATTTGTAGATGACACTATCATGGTGGGGGAAGCCTCAGTGAAAGAATCTAGGAATATGAAAAAGGCTCTGAATGTTTATACTAATGCTTCTGGACAATCTATAAACTGGGAGAAAAGTTCCTTGTTCTTCAATAATACTCCTGAAGAAAGACAAAGGAAGATTTCTTCTATTCTTGGATCTAAGATAGGGATTTTCCCTACCTTTTATTTGGGCCTTCCCTTATGTCACAAACCTGATGAGTCTTTCTGGAATGGAATCCTTGATAGATTTCACAATAAAATGGTAGGTTGGAAAGGAGCTACTTTGAGCCGAGCTGAAAAAGTTCAACTTCTAAAATCCACTGTTCAAAACCTTCCAATTTATGCTCATAGTCTTTTCAAAATTCCTCAGAAGTATGCTGATTTGATAGAAAAAAATTCAAAAAATATTCCTTTGGTCTGGTGTTGAAGAGAAGAAAAGATTTAGCCTAGTGGCTTGGGAGGTGGTTTGCAAACCAAGGAAGTTTGGAGGGCTTGAAATAAGAAGCATGATAAATACTAATAAGACCTTGCTTTCCAAACAATGCTGGAGAATCTTTGAAGAGGAAATGGAATGGAACTCTATTCTCAAGAGTAAATATCATCTTCACTCTTCAGAGGAAATGTTAAGGAATCCCGTGGACATCCAAGGGTCATTAATCTGGAACAATATTTGCAAAGGAAAGAACTTGGTTATAAAAGGGGTCAGATGAAAACTTGGAAATGGCAGGAAGATTAATTTCTGGAATGAAAAATGGCTAAAGGAAATAGCCCTTAATGAGAATCAGGAATGGATGCCAGCTATTTTGGACTGCAAAGATATAATTGGGGAAATGGTTTCAGATTATTGGATCAATGAGGATTGGATAGACTTAGGCTCTTTTGATGTAAATCTCAACATTGTCAATAAACAACTTAATCAATGGTTCTTAAGAGATAATGATCAAGATACTTTGATTTGGGGCCCTAAGGAAAATGGTAATTTTTTTGTTTCCTCTGCTTCTTCCCTTCTCCATATCCAGGAAGATCATCCCATCATCTCTTAGGTATGGAACAATAAGCTTATTCCTAAAATTAACATGTCTTTTTGGCTGCTTGTTCATAACAAAATTATTACTATGGACAACCTTTGAAAAAGGGGATTTAATATGCCCAATAGATGTATCCTGTGTTGTTCTGAAGCTGAAACTTGCAATCACTTGATTATTCACTGTTCTTATACAAGTAAGGTGTGGGATTCTATTTTCAAAAAAATCAACTTGGAATGGGTGAAACCTCAAAAAATTTAGGATCTTGTAAAACAATGGTTTCACCCCTTTACTAGAAAAGATTCTAAAGATCTCTAGAATCTGTTTCTTCCCCACTTTACCTGGAGAATCTAGAAGGAGAGAAATAATAGAGTTTTCAGAGAAAAAATCACTCCCCACGAGAATGTTGCAAACCAAATCTGCAGAAGCTTAATGGAAAATTTAAGAGGTTCTCTCCCTAGATAATCTCCTCTAGAGAACACTCGGGTCTTCACATATATTCTCAGCAACAAAAATCAGGGGCAAAAAGATAAGGACTTAACTTTGAGGAAAAATACCATATGGACTGCTCCATCGATTGGTTGGGTTAAAGGTAACTTTGATGGTGCAATGAAAGGGAATCTAGGAAGAGATAGTGTGGGTGGTTTAATCAGAGACTGGGCTGGAAATTGTCTAGGAGTTGTTGCTGCCTCCCTTGGGAATTCAGACTAACCATGTAGTGGAAGCTAAGGCAGCTCTTCAAGTTGTGATTTTCGCTAAAGACTTGGGATATTCGAAACTATGGTTGGAGGGAGATTCCCTAAATATGATAAATTGTATCAAAGGCAAGAATGAGGCCTCATGGACTATAGTCCTTATATTTGATAAAATTAAAACATTATTGCAATTGTTTCAGGAAACTTATATTTCCCATGTATATCATGAAGGAAACAAGCCGACGAATGACTTTGCTAATGTGGGGGCCCATAATGATGTCACTCAATCATGGAAAGGGGAATTTGATCTGAATATTGAGATCTTAAGTCTTATCAAGTATGATAAGCTTAATCACAATGAAGGCACAATTAATACAAAAATTAACTTAAGATTAAGGGTAATGAAAGCTGTTAGTTGAGGGAAGCGAAAATTATGAAGAATGTTACCTCACACAGATTGTGGGTTTTTTCTAGCATCTTGTAACAGAGAAAGCATAAGAGTCTGGTGTTTTTTCCCGCTTGTATTTAGAAAGCTCAGAATTTCTCTGTGAATATGGGAGATGGTTTGAAAAGGGAGAAGTCGTTGGATTGAACGAAATGGAAACATAAGAAAAAAGGCTGGAGAAGACTGAAGTACGATGGGGTGACTCAGTACATGGAAAAATTTCATGGCTTAGACAAAGAAGTAACTAAAAAATTTGTGGATGGCTAGAAAAATGGCAAGGTGAATTTGTGGGGTAAGTCTTTTACGCTTATGCTGAGCATAATTTATGAGATTATGGGGCTATCCATAGAAGGTATACAATTTTATAGGGACAAAAAATGTATGTGGTCTTAAGATTTTAAGATTTTCCCTAAATCTGAAGATGAAGAAGCTCTCCTAAGTAAAGGGTCTGGAGATTATGTAGATATTAAGAAGATTAAGAGTCATTGGGCTAATATTCTGATGGTCATGATAGAGTATTTTACTCTAGATGGGCGCTACTCTAAAATCTACAATCTTCACTTTGCTTTAATTAATCATTTTAGACATAACAAGAAAGTCTCATTTCCTTTCTATCTTCTTAGTTCTCTGAACAACAACATTATGGAGCATAGGAAAAAGGCCAGCAATCCGGTGCTGCATGAAGGGTTAATCATGCTTATTGTAGACTATGCTAGGAATTACATTCCGGAACCCATTCCTAAATGGGTTAAAGGGAATGTTAAGAAGATCAAGATGGAAAGAAAAAAGGTGGACTCGAAGAAGAGGGAAAAGAGTAAGATTGAGGAAAATATGGATAGAGAGGAGGGTTTTGAAGACCAAACCCTAGCCCCTCAGGATAATGAAGAAGAGAACATACAGGATGAGAAAATGGAAGATGAGTCTAGGATTGAGGAGGATGAACCTGGGTACAATGAGGAGGATTCTGTGAATGAGAAGGATGATTCTATGAATGAGGAGGAAGCCTATGTGAATGAGGAGGAGATTCATGTGAATGAGGAAGAGGAGATTAGGGCAAATGAAGAAGAAAATCAAGAGGAGGAGAAAGAAGAAGAACAGAATGAGGGGAAAGACAAGGAGGAGATGAATGAGTAGCCAAATATTAGGGCTGGTGATAGAAAAAAGAAAAAGTAGAGAATGGATTCTCTCTACCAAACTAATGTCGAGTTTGACATTGATGACAGAATCCATAAGAGTAATGAGGATCATGGCGCTAATATGGAGGAGTGGATCAACAAGGATATGAATGAAATGAAGCAACACTTGAAGGAGATGGAAGAAGCCATGGAGCCCTTTAAAACTAATCTAGAAAATATGGAAAATGGTCTTTTGATGAAGGTAAATAATAACAACGTGAATGAAGAGATAACGACTAGAATCACTGCCCTGGTGGAGAAGAAGCTGAAAGAAATGAAAGATTAAATCAGCCACAATGGGCATATGATAAGTATTATTCTTAAGTATAGAAATGAGGGGCTTAAATTCTCTATGCTTAATCTTAAGGATTTGTATGCATATCTAGAGAGCAGCATTCTGGATAATACTACTATCACAATGAAAGATAAAGCTGGGAGTTCAGGCCCGGGAGCCAGAACTAGAAGTGGCATTAAAAGGAAACTTCTAGAGATTCCTAAGGAGATGAAAGCCCTTAAAGAATCCATAGACACGATGGAAGATATGCAGAAAGAGGTTGAGAAAGCCTTTAAAAGTATTAATTAGTTTCTCTTTCTATTTAGTGCTAGTAGTTTTCCTAGAAGTGTTGCTAGTAACTATTTTTTGGCTGCTTTTTGTGTCCTTTTTTTGGGTTGCTGGGGTTTAATGGGGTCCTGCTTCTCATTGTATAGAAGGATTTTGATGTTTGTAAGGGTTGTTTCTATTTATCTTATGCTCTAATATGTAAATGGTTTTAGGTTCCATTCAAAACCTATATTTACCTTAATAAAAAATAATCTCCCCCTTCAAAATTAGTTTGGCATTTTGTGAAAAACTTCAAAGTCATCAACATTTTCAAAATTTCAAAAAATACTTATGATTCCCCCTTTGATAATTCTTCTCAAAATTTTACTACTTATATCTCCCTTATGTAAACATACATATCTATATGTACATAGAAAACTATCCTTATATATCCTCTGTACATAACTGTCCATATATATCCCCCCTTTTACATATCTATTTATATATCATACTATCCTTATATATCCCCCTTTTCTGACAAACATGCCAAAACAATACTTTATTATTCTTATCTTATGGATATATATGATAAAGTGTTTAAACTTAGTATTTGCATCAGCTAGGGCTTGTTCCCATGTATCCTTCAATGTTTTCATAACAACAATCTGTGTAGAAACATGAGTTGCGATACCAGTAATAGTATCCAAGGAACAACAATTAGGAGAAGCAACTAAATCTTTGGATTTCTTCAAATGGTTCTACATGGACTCTAGGTGGGGAATAAGAGTTGCTTGCAGCTCAATGAGTTCCATCCTTAGTGTATATTCTTCATTTCTTAGCTCTTGCTACTTTCCCATTAACTATTTAACCTTTGAGTGATAAGTGTATATTCTTCATTTCTTAGCTCTTTCTACTTTCCCATTAACTATTTAACCTTTGAGTCATAAGCCTATAGAGATCTAGGCTTAGTTGATATGTTCTTCAACTTCTCGGTCAACTCTTGTTCAAGAGATTCCTCTTTTTCCTTGATAATCTTAATGAATAGTGAAATGGAACAAAATTTCTAAAATAATAAGAATATCAAACAAATTGTTCTCCATGTCAGTGCATGCTTCAGAAAGAGATACCTTGTCAAGTGCAATGTTCTTCAAAATCTCTTCTAATATTTTTTGTTCCATGCTCTTCTAATAAATTTTCATCGTGCCTTTGATTGTGTCTTTGCTCGGTTCTTGCACTTGTTGAATTAAATCTGCTACTTGATTAAGAATACTTACCTCCTCATTTACAGTAGCATCCGATAGAATCTCTTGTAGTACTTCTTTGACATCTTCCAATACAGTGTTTTCTTTCTTCTTCTGAAATGATTTATTTTGGATGGCTTTAAGTCTCATCAATTCTGCATACTCTTTCAATTTCATTAGGATCCATAGTAGATAGATCTACTTGAGGTAATATGATTTGTTGGCTCATATCAACATGTTTTCTCTTCTTGGATTTCTTCTTCTTTGTTATCATACTATCACCAGTAGATAATTTTGTGGCAGGGGATGCCTTTAATGCGTTAGGTGTGGTCTCTGTAGCATCAAATACACTTTCAACATTCATTTCTTCTTTCTTATCCTTTCCTTTAGTTTCTAGTGACTCCTCTTTCTTTTCCTCTTATTTATCTTTGGTCTTCTCTTTTGTCCTTTCTTCTATCTTTTCTTCTTCCTTCTATTATCCCTGTATATCCTCAGTCTTGTCCTTTTTTTGATCCTTGGGAAGTTCACTGACTTTCTCTTGTTGTAGTGTGGGGTTCTCAGTAGAAGATGCCTCAATGTTCTATTTTGTGTGGGGCTCGGTGACCTTAGGATCCTTAATTTCTCCTTGTTCTTTTTCCTTAGGAATTTTAGTGCCTTTCTCTTCAGTATCAGTTGCAACATTAGACATTGCAATATCAATATCCAAATACTCGTTGACTTGTTCTAGAACTTCCTCTAATAGTTTTGCATCGACAAAATAAACTGTATCCATTTGTTCAGTCTTTGTTTCCTTTTCTATCATTACATCTTCATCTTTGGAAATTTTGGTGGCATGTTCCTTCTCCGTAATATCTTCAATCAATATTTCATCTTTATCCAATGTAAGATAAATAGGATTATCCTTACCTTTCTCTTTAGTATCTTGATCTTTTCCTGTCTCATCTTCCATTTAAATAGAGAGAATTTTTCTCCATTGGTCTTCGGTCTCATTTTGTACTTTCTCTAACTCTCCAAGCATGATCCTTAAGGTTCTACATTTAATAAGAAAATGGTTGGATTAGGTCTTCCTTTTCTCATCTCATCTATCTCAGTTACAGTCATTGTGGGTTGAGCTATAATTAGGGATCTTTCCCTCATTTTCCTCTCAATCTTCAATGCATACTTCCATATAGCATCAATTTTTCTATATAATTCAGTAGGTAGATGGTTAACAAATTCAGTTAGTGTAAGCTTTTAAACTTGTGCAAAGTGAAAAAAATTTCTTCTTCTATTTTGGTTTTATCTTCTTCATTATGGTTGTTATACTTCATGTATTTGACTCCTGCAACTCTTCAATTCTTCTTCAGTAACTCAAGTGACTCATCTAGAGTCATTTGCAATCGAACTAAGCTTATATTATTACATTTTCTTAGGTCTTCAATGTTGGTCTCACTATTTTCATCTAAATTTAGTTTCCTCCTTGTGTGAATTGTAGCTTTCTTACTTATCACATATGTTTTACCTTTTGGTTCTACTTCTGATTTCCTTTTTTCTCTCGGTGTAGCTGTGGACCATGTGTTTGGTTTGGTTGACTTAATACTCAGTGAGGCATTCATTGCTAGTGGCTCCTTCCCCTTTGTATCAGATGTTCCATCCTCATCTGTTTCTTCATCAATTCTGAGATCCTTTGATAATTTCTCAATCATTTTATCTGTCCTCCTTTAGGTTTTAGGTATTAAGATTTCTTCTTTTCTCTTCTCTTTCACCTCTTCATAAGTGCCATATCTTTTGGCTCTTTTGTTATCAGGATTTTATAACATAGCCTCAATTTGTTGTGATGCAATGTTTGTGTCCATCTTGTATCCCATAGGTTGTATCCAGGAACGTTTTGGCTCAACTGCCCTGATAATGCATGTGTCAGTCTCCACTTCAAAACATACAGTATCATGATATTTTTCAACCAATTGGAGTGATTTATTGTACTTCTTATGCATCTTAGATTAAAACTTAAGGAAGTAATAATTCATTATCATATCAAGATTTTCACCTAGACTCATGATGTAATCATTTATTTGATATATGATAGGCTTCTTAGTGCTCTATGCAACATTACCAATAGTCGGGAAGAAATTCATAAAATAGAAATATTTGCATACCAGTAATTATCCAAAATTTAAGGTGTTTGTATTTTCTTTCCTTATGGTATTCATATTATCTTCTAATTTCTTCAACATAATCTCACAAATATCAATCTGCATGTTCTTCTTCACAATCTTGTATGCCAAATCTATAGCTCCACATGGTAAGCTGTCAACTCTTGAAGATTGAAACACTCGGTACAATATGAAATTACATGCAAATTTTAGTTCAGGGTCTTCAATAGTAGAATTTTTTCAGACCTCTCCCATCCCATTTTTCCTTGGTCAATTCACTCAATTTTGTCTTCTCAATTTTCCTTATAGCCTTTGGCTTATCTCCGTTCGGGTAACCAGTTATAATGTGTAAAACATAGTTTGTTATCTTCACTAGTTGGTAAAGCACATGAATTGGTCATGGACTCAGCTAAGAACCATTCTTATCCACTCTCTTTTAAATAATTTTATAATATGAAGGGCATGAGTCAAACCCTTTTTCTCTAGATGAACATAGTCATCCTTCAGCTTGCTGTTCACACACAATTTATGGAATGACTCAACAATCTCATCTATGCATATCTCTTCAACTTTGCAATGAATGAATGCTTGCACATCTTTGATCAATATAACCCTTGGTGGAATTGATGTTAGAGCTCCCATCTTATCAGGTACTACTGCTATTGCTGGAGGTAATTTATACTTAGAGTTCATGGGTTCAACAATCTCCACTACAGCTGGATTCTTAAGCTTAGGTTCCATTCATTTTAATATTTCTGCTAGATTCACTTAGGGCTTTTCTTTTCTTAACTCAATTGCACAAAAAAAACTAGGGAAACACCAAATTATATTCAAATGTGTTCAACTGATCTTACAATAGACTGAAATAGTTTAGGAATACCTTGTTAATCGCTTGAATTCACTTGAAGATTCAGTTCCGCAATTTTACTCATGATGCTCTAAAAAAAGATAAGTAACACTAATAGATTCCAGGGTCTATTTATAGATTTCTATGTCTACAGTTTCTAATGGTCATAAAGTAACAATTAATGCTTTATCGACCCCCTTTACTGATTACCTTTATGATTTCCTCTTATCGAATGATGTAAAACATGAATTCAACAATGTGTATCTGAATGCATCATAGTATGCTAATATGGATCTTTACACATTAACTAGGAACCAATTTAAGATTTAAAGGTTTACTTTACTATTCATATACATACCTTATAATTGATTAGGCAGAGTCGGTTGCACCCGATCTGGAGGATACGGTGCCCTCAACTATCTTGAATGATGTTCCATCATCCATGGTATTTCTTCCCCATGTCCTATTCATCTTCTCTCTCATATATTCAACATTTACTTTCAATTTCTCAGATGTCTCTTCCTCGACAGGAGATTTGCCTCAGTACTTACAGTCTTAGGCAAGGTGACCAAGCTTGTGACAATGGAAACATGCCATTCCAGGGTTTCTTCAAGTTCTATTGTTTATGCCATGTAGTAACATGCAATTTGAAGCATTGTGTCCATACCTTCCACATACTAAACATGATATCCTTGTATTGTATTCCCATGGTATATATGTACTCTGTCGGTTACTTTGTATGTTTTGTCAGTTTGGTACCCATTTTTCATTTCTCCTTGGTGATCTGCATTCTTCAGACTTGTGACCATACTTGTTGCAAGTACTATAGTATCCATCAAATTTTGGCTTCCTTATGTTGTTTACAGTTCTTGATCTGCATTCAAATGCTCAGTGCCCATACTTATTACAGTTATAGTAGTATCCATCAAACTTAGGTGAGCCCAGTGACTTGCCCCTTTTGCTTCTGTATACATTTGCAGTATGTCTATATTTCCCAAAGTGGTAACAACCAGGCTTGTTTGACTTTGGTGGGGCATAAGTTTCTTGATTGTCACCTTGCTCAGATGATTCTCCTTTCTCAGTAGTGCTCTCACTATTGAATCCAAGTCCAATTTTGTCTCTAGGTTATTTCTAACCTTTGATATGTGCATCCAATGATCTCAGTTCTTCATCACTTCTCTTTAGTACCTCATTGGATTCTTTTTTAGATTACAACTCACTGGCCAATCTTTCAACTTTACACTTCAGTGCTTGATTCTCAGATTCTTTCTCATCTATTCTAGTCTCAAACTTTCTTTTCTCTTCTTCAGATAATTTAAATTCATCTTCAACTGCTCCCTTAGAGTCAAGTATCTCAGTGATTCTTATTCTTTGTTCTTCTTGATCTTTCTTTTCTAAGTTCAGTTGCTCAGTGATTGTCTTGTTCTTTTCCATGAGTTCTGCAATGGTTGATTCAACTTCATCACTCAGGCCACCTTCAAATGTTGTCTCAAGAGTATCAACATGTTCTTGTATGGATTTAAGTTCATTGCACAACTTATTTCTCACTCTTAAGGATTTTTCTAAATTTCTTTTCAGATATTCAATCACCTCTTGTGCATTTTCTAATTCAAACTCAAGACTATCAATTTTCTTAGATTGCTTGTAACTTTCCATAGCCACATGATCTTTACTCTCAGGTGGTTAAAACCTTTTTCTCAAGAGACAAGCTCTGATACCAATTGTTGGAATAACTTAGGAAAGTTATGTACTAAGAGGGGAGGGGTGAATCAGTACCCTTAAAACTTTTAACCATACACACTGATCAATTACCGAGTTGAAAACATTGCATAAAATGAACATAAAGTAAATAACTCAAATTATAAATATTCAACACATAACACAGATATTTTGGTCACGCAGAAATACTTTGTTAGAGGAAAAAAATGTGGTGGGGATGATACCCACAATCCTTCACTACTATAGTATAAAGGTTTCTCGGTTAGAGATACAGTGTTAGCTACTTCTAGTAGCTTACCCTATTAGGAGTAATATACTCAGTTAAGAGTACAGAAGACTTATCGAGTCTACCTTGTTAAAGGATTTTACAATCTCCAATCTAAGAGATGTACCCAGTTAAAGGATTTACAAAATATAAAGACCTGTTAGGGCCTACCCACAAGTGAGATTTGTACTTCTCTGATTACAAAAAAATTCAATAAAAAATGTCTAATAGAAATGCATCAATCAAATGTTGTCTAGTCTCATTGTGCTTTATATCTCTATTACCTTGTTCTGTACTTGGTAGCTTAATATCATAAGCTCTCCTTCATTATGCATACTTCTCCTTTTCTTATCTTTGCAACATCTTCCTCAAATATTCAGCTTTAGTAACATCATCATTGACATCAACAACAACAAAAATAATAACTCTTTTCTCAATCTTCAAACTAATCTCTTACACAATTTTATGACTTAGGTGGTTAACCAGATCTAGGGAAACATGTATCAACGGTATAGATTAAGTGGTTAAAATTAGGTTAAATCTCCAATGTTGTATACCTTCTAAAACTTCATTGGTAGATCTACCTCATGATCATGTCCAATCATGTGTTTGGAGTCCCAATGACTCCACTAACGCTTGCCTTGAAATATGTGCCATGCATCTTGCCCGGTGTCCAAATTCAATATATCTAATTTAAAATGAAATGTCAGCTCTGGAATTCTCGGTAACATGCTTGTGCTTACTCCGTAACTCTGTGCTCTCTTCTCAATGTCTATGAGTGCTCAGTGACTGTCTTTGCATGAATCGATATATGTAGCTTGCTCAGTGCTTGATAACTGCTCAATTCTCATGGCTATCTCAGTTTCCTTTATCAACTGTGTCTACTTCATTATATGACTTCCTTGCTTGGGTTGCATTCACCGATATATGACTTTGTAGAAAACTAATGAAAACAAAATCTCTTTAGGAGTAACAAATTACATGATGCTTCTATTATATTTTCTATGCATACCTTACATGATGTAATGAAATAAACTATCATATTACATGTTTATAACTAAAACATGTTTTTTTATGCAACATATATCTAGAATACTATTTAGTTAACATATTTTTATTCAAACATATTTAAGACATGCACATAAGATAAAATTATTACAAGTTGGCTGAACACATATCTATGAAGTCAAATATTAATCACAAGAATACAAAAAAATACATAAAAAATCATACTCACTCAAATTTTATTTAATTTGTTTTATATTGTCTTGTTCTTTCCAAGTTGCAAGACCATCTTGAATATCTAGATAATGATAGACACGGTTACCCCAAACTTGTTTAAGATGAGAATCTAAAGGGTGCCAATCTCGAGTATGAGACAAGGGTGTGTGTCCATTCCACGAGTCCTCCCAAAATTGGGCTTTTGAACCATCATGTATTAACCAAAAAAGTGAAGGAAGGATAAGGTCTCGATAAGATACCATGAAATTCCACATGGGAGACCCCCGAGGTGAAACTAAGATTGTAAAAACTCTTTCCCTTTCATTAGAGTCAAGGTATTTTGATCTCATAAGTCTGGCCCATTTAGAATTCGGGTTTTGATATAGTTTCCAAAGAAATTTAGCACCCAGTGCTTTTTTTGCAAATGTAGATCCCTTACCCCTGCTCCTTGGATAGACTTAGGAGTACAAACCTTACTCTAAACAAGGAGGGGTAATTTATTTTTCTGAAATACATTATCCACCCAAATAAAATACCTCAAGATGGACTGAAGCTCTTTAATTGAATGCTTAGGCATATTTAATACTGACATCAAGTAATTGGGAATGGAGTTCAATACTGATTTAATCATAAGAAACTTTCCAGATAAGGTCAACCACTTATGCTTCCATGAAAGAATCCATTGGGAGATTGTAGAAATAATCTTATCTCAAAAAGATGTTTTCTAAACCAGAATAGAAAGGGACTCCAAGGTATCGACAAGGAAACTCCCCCAAAGAGAAGCCCAAGAAGTTAAGAAGACTATGCTGAACTAAAGGGGTAACATTTAAGAAAAATATTTTTGATTTTGCAGGGTTTATTAGTTGGCTAGATGCCATGGAGTACTCATCTATGATATGTTTGATAACTCGAGCTTCCATAATGATAGATTCACTAAATAGAAGAGTGTCATCCACAAAGAGATTATGAGTATAAGATTCACTACCATCATTAAAGGAGATACCTTTCCAAACACCCACCTGTCTAGCATGACATATGGATCTACTAAGTCCCTCTGCCACTAAAATAAACAAGAACGGGGAAAGTGGGTCCCCCTAATGAATACCTCTAGAGGATGAGAAAAAAACCTTAGGAGATCCATTAATGATAATTGAGAATGAAGGAGATGACATACAAGCCTGTATCCATTTCACTTAATTTCTATGAAAACCGAATTTAGAAAGGACAATGAGAAGAAAATCCTAATCAACACGATCATAAGCTTTCAACATATCTAGCTTGAGAACCATAGCAGATTTATTTTGTAATCGAATGAAATGTAAGATTTCATGGGCCAGAATGACACCCTCCAGAGTTTCTCTGCCATGGATAAATCCTCCTTTCTCTTCAGATATGATTTTAGGAAGGAATTTAGCCATTCACGCAAAAATGGCTTTGGTAAAAATTTTGTATAATGAGTTGCAAAGTGAGATAGGATGGAAATCTGTAAAGGATTGGGGGTTATCTATTTTGGGAATGAGGGCAATCCAAGTATTTTAAAGCTCTTTTAGCATAGTTTTATGACTTCTAGCCTCCTCTAATGCAAGTAAAATATCATTACCCATGAAATCCCAACATTTTTGAAAGAAGAGCATGGTGAACCCATCTGGTCCTAGAGATTTTTCCGGGGCCATGAAAAAACAATTTCTCTAAGCTCAGCTAATGTAAAGGGAGCCATTAGCATAGAATTATCTAGGTCTCAGAAACATAGTTGGGGACAGAGTCTAAAATAGAATGTGAGCAATGAACATGTTATTTTGTTAACAAATTTGAGAAGAAGGAAATACCTTCAACAACAATATCACTTTCATCTTCTAGTTTTCCATTTGAAGATTCGATATAAATAATTTTGTTTCTAAGATGTCTTAGTTTTGTTGAAGCATGGAAAAAATTTGTGTTTCTATCCCTATCTACAAGCCAAGTCTCTCTAGATTTTTGTTTCCAGTAAATCTCTTCTCTCAAAATTACTTCCTCTAGATTATTTCTAAGTTCCTTTTCAAGAGCATAGGTTTGAGCATCCATGCCATTTTGAATAATAAAGTCATTAACCATAGTCAATTCTGATTGCAATCTATTTTTAAAATGAAAAATGTTCCAATCTTTGATCTTTATTTTCAGCAACTATAATTTCTTGACCAATCTATATATTTGAGTTCCTTTCATGTAGGGAGAATATATCCACCAGTGTTTCAATAGAGGAATGAATTTTTGGTCTCAGAACCACATTGGTTCAATCTTAAATGTTCCTTTCCGATGAGATGAGGATTCTGATAATTGCAACAAGATAGGAAAGTGATCAAATCCAAAGATAGGAAAAATAAGAGAATGATAATCTATTTCAGACTGGAGCCATAAATCAGAAATAAGAAACCGATTCAGACACTCAACAATGTTACAACAATTAGCTTGACAGTTCATCCAGGTGAACTTGCCCACCTTGGGAGAGACATCAATGAGATTATTATCATGAATGAATTGATTAAAATGTGACATCACCTTATGGGAGGGAAGAATCCAACCACATTTCTCATCATAATTTAAGACAACATAAAAGTCTCCCCCCAAGATGATCAACTCCCCCTGGAGTGTGTGTATCAAATCACCGAGAAGAGTCCATAACTTGTTTTTCTCAACAATAGGAATAGGGCCATAAATGTTAAATAACTAGAAGGATAATTTGGTTGAGAAACTCTCAACAAAGGAGAGCATCCAATATTTTCTCGATGTAATTTGTTCCAAATAAACCTTAAGTGGATCCCATAAAACCGCAAGACCCCCCGAAGCACCATCAGAGGGGGAGGTCCAAAAATTTCCCAACTTCCAGGAAGAAAAAAACTCATGGAAGTATCATTAGAAAATTTAGTTTCTTGGAGTAGAACAATATCAAATTTAGAATTAAATAGTTGGCTCTTAATGAGACACTTTTTGTTAGGGGCATTTAAGCCCCTAACATTCCAAGAAAGAACTCTCATGACTTTAGAGGGTAAGTCTCAGTTCCCCTCCTTTCTTGGGAATTAGTTAATTTCACTCCTCTAGCAAACTCAGGCTGGAGGCTTCTTTTAGCTTTGGCAACCCTCGTTGTTGGAAGACTAATTGAAACTTTCTTTTTTCTTTTCCGATGGATAGTAAATGAAGAGGGTAATGTTGATTGAATCCTAAAATTAATCTCATCCCTCATCTTAGATTCACTTGAGGGTCTCCCCCTTTGCTTAGAAAATGAAACAAGAGAGATTTTGGAAGGAGATTGAAAGATAGAGCATGATGATGAATGATCATTCTCTTTAATAACACCTTCAAAAGAAGGGGAAAAGTGACAGGGGCCTCTTGTAAGGATGACTCTATGTCTGGAGATAACATCTCATAAGGGTTTTTAGTCTTAGGAATCTCACCCTTGCATTTTAACCAAGACAAAGAAGTATCAAAATAATCAATAATAGAATCGACAATCTTATCAATATTGGCATCCTTGGCAATGTCCTCTACCTGTGAAACTACTTGTGGGGATGGTTTAGTTTTAATCAAATTTTCCACAAAGCTTGTCATCTAATCTTTCAATTGATTAATCTTAGTTGGTTGAAGGAGATCAACAATAGGTGCAACAAAGGGGGAGGTGAAAAGAGATAAAGGTTGTTGAAATACACAACAAGGGAGTTGAGGGGAAGCTAACAGTGTAGGAATAGGGAATGAAGATGGAGGAGAAATCACAAGAGAGGATCCCCCAACCACAGACAAAATTTGTGCATGGGAAATATGAGGAGATACCTCAGAAATGGAAGGAGGAGGATGGATTGAAGGGATATCAAATGAAAAGGAGGAAGTATGCCGCGGAGAGAGGTTTTGAGGGATTGCAGGGGATGAATGATGAGAGTCTGGTCCCTATTACTTCTTGAGAGGGGAAAAAGAAGTCAGCGTTGAGTTATAGATTTTTCTGAATAACTCTCCATTAATGGAAATAATTGCCTTATACAAAATTGTTGGGTCCTTAACAATAGATTGTCTCCAAGGTCCAAAAGGTGAATCAAACTTGCAAGTAGTTGGTACGGCAGAAGAAGAAGAAAGTAGAGCACAATTTTTTGTAACCATAATGTCATCAGAAATGTAACGATCAGTTCTAACAAATTGTCCAAATGAATTTCCAATTTCCTTTAAAATACGAAAAATCATTGAATTAGTATGGTAAGCTGGGTAGGGTAAACCAGGTTGGCACAAGATCAAAAAGAGGTTGTCCTATTTGATAAAATGGTTTCCACTCTATCATACGTACAACATTTTCTTTTAGATTTAAAAAGGGTTTTAACAAAGCATAGTCTTTTGCATCTACACTATCAAAAACTATAGAAAAGTGTACGCCTATTCAGATTCGTGGTTCCCAAGATTTCCAACAACGATGGTTAGTAGCACCGGTTTGCAATCATAGAAATCAAATACACAAAACTACTAATACGAATACTTAAACGTAACCAATAAAATATACAAGCAAAGAAAGGAAAACAAATGAATGCAAACCCCAAAGTGCTTGAAGCTTCTATTGTCTCTCTCTACTCCTTTCGAAACGCTATTTTTTGATGCTCAGTATTGGTGTGGGCAGCATTTATGACTTGAGGAGTCTCAAGAATTTGATAATTGAATGTCTTAGTGTGATCGCAGGGTGGCTTGAATGCTAGAACCAAACTGACGGAGTGATGACGCATGAGAGCTTGAAATCCTGGATCCTTCAAATTGGTATGAAGGGTTTATTATATAGGAATTGAGGATGATATGAACGGTTGAGATCAATCCCAGGGATAAGGAGATGAATGGTTGAGATTAAAAGGAACTGGAGAAGCCATCAGTAAACTCCACCTCTTCAACCGGTAAAGAGGAGGTAGAGTTTGGTTGACTGAAGAGCTAATTGTGAGTTACCTTTTAGAACTGAAGAGGGGGGTGGAGTTACCCATGTGAACTGGAGAGATGGGTGGAGTTACCTATGTGAATTGGAGAGATGGGTGGAGTAACCCATGTGATCTGATTTAAGATTGTCTCTTTGAAAATAAATAAATATTTAATTCATTTATGTAATTAAAGTTTTCAACATGTGAGATAATTGAATTCTTTTTGATTTAGAATTATTTTATTGATGAAATTAAATTAATTTAGTTGAAATTAATTTAATTGGAAGAATTTAATTAGTAAGTTTAAATCTTTCAACTTGAACAATAGGAAATTGAATTGAATTAATTAATTATTGGTAATTAATTAAATTTTGAGAATTTGATTAGATGATTTGGGGAATGAATTTAGGGGAAAATAAATGATTAATTAACGATTAAAAAACCATTAATTATTACATGAAAATTAGTATTTTTAATGTAAAGTCACAAGCCTGTCCATTTTAAGGTGTCTACACAAAGGTATCAAAAGATAGAAGCTGAAAATACAGTATGACATAAAAATTTGATTCCACTCTTTTCTATAGTTCTGATAAAGCAATAGAATATCCCCAAACTTTAATGATTATAATCTTAACAGATAAATCAAACCCTCGCCAAAGATCAGGGGAATCATTAATAGTAATAAGATGGATTTTAATCCATACCTTTTTCTGCTTATGATTAGCATGAACACTTATAGATTGAAGCGACATTCCTGTAGTTTGAGTTGAACCATGTGCATCATCATTCATTACAAAATCATCAATGCCCGTATCATTCGAAGCCACGCCCTTATACTTTTCATTATTAGGGCCATCTTTAACAAAAGACCGTTGTTGTTGCATTTTACCTTAACCCCTCCAATCCGAATGTTTGTTGACGCATTCTAATTAAATTTATTATTCATCAGTTGTTCGGTATTCACATTAGAACCAGCGATTCTACTTTATATTTCTTACTTTGCATTGCACCAACTCAGACTCTGCTCGACCAACGGTTCATTTACGCAAGCAACGATTTCTTTGACGCCATTCTCAACGCTGGAGACATGCCTGAAATGGCTTCATCCACGCCCATTATTGTATGTTCAAAATTATAAAGATTATTTTAAAACATTATATATATATAATAAAAAGAAATGGAAAAAACATAGCTCATTCTAATTAATGAATATGTAAAATGAAGAATTGATAACGGAAGTTATCTAATAAAATTAAATATATAATCTTTTTAACTATTATAAAAGGGATTTAATATAGTATGTATTATGCAATACTAAGTTCTAATCAATTACGTAAACTATGATTGAGTTTGGAATCTTCAAGTAAAGACAAAGGCAAATTGTTTTCCTTGACCATGAGAATTTGGCGTGTAGAGGTAAAGATTATTTCATATATTAAAATGAGAAAATCAACGAAAATTTGCTCGAATAGATTATAGGATATTCAATTTAATAATTTAATCTACAAGACTTTTAAAAGTTAAATAATCTATTCATTAAATAACATAGCAATTTAGTGGGAAATAATTAAATAGATGAGTTCCGTTTCAAGTAAATCAATTTAATAAATGGAAGGTGGATGATGTACGAATGTATGAATACATATTATCATAAACAATTTTAAAAGTTAAGTAAATTTATAGGAATACAAATAACTTCCATGTTAATTAAATTAGTATATTATAAAGAGATAATTAAAAAATAAAGAAGCTTTGGGTTGTAATTCTAGATATCTGTATTGTACTGGGTAATGGATGGTTACCACATTAAAGCACCAAGGGTGTGTATTGTATTGAGATATGATTGTTGTCATGTTATTGCAATTGTGTCTTAGGTCTTAGGTTTGCATCAGGCTACAACATGAGGTTTTCTTCACCCGATTCTTTCATGCCGGTATGCCCCCATGAACGGGGTTTAATATATACTATATTTTTGTAATTAATAAAATGAGTATACATTTTAATGATAAAAAATAAAATAAAAAACTGACAAAAGAATTATTAAAGTATAAACTTATGAATAAAATATATCTTAAAATATCAAATATAATTTAAGAAAATGATGTTGAAAAACTTAATAATTTATAATATATATTTATTCTATAAAAATAATCCACATAATTATACTTATCATAAAAAAAATAGTGAAATACTATAATTTATCATGTATGCATCTATACAATTGTATATTGGTATTAGGAACTCATACATTTTTCTTACCACTTGTTAACAATTCACAAGATTGTTAGTATGTATGCATGGTATAACAAAGTAAGGAAATCTTCTTGGGCATTAATACTTAGTTTACCAATTACATATAATAATTATATCTTATAGAGCATGCATTTGTACACATGTTTCCATGTTAACATTTTATACATTACACAAGCTTTCTATACATCCACTTCCAAAAGTATAACAATATTGGTAAATAAAAGAACTCCACCTAAATTGATGGTGTTTTAAGAGTACAAGTTCTTATAAACATAAAGTACAAAAGAAGAAAAAGAAAATCATGAGATGAAAAATAATGTAATAAAGACTTGAAGAATATGATTGAACATTTTTTTTTGGAAGAGTTGACCTTTTAGAAGAAAATCTTACAACTATGTGTCATGAGACACCAACCACTCTATCTACATTTACATTTTCACTTAATATTTTACACACGTTATTACACTTTATCCTTTTGATTATACCTTGTTTGTTGTGTTCTTCATTTTCTCATTTCTTCTTCTTCTTTTATGAGTTATTCTTTCTTTCTAACTTAAGAGAATCTTTCTTCTATTAATTATCATATTTTAATCCTCTTGTAATTTCATGTTAATGCACCTTATCCTTTTGATTATACCTTGTTTGTTGTGTTCTTCATTTTCTCATTTCTTCTTTTTCTTTTATGAGTTATTCTTTCTTTCTAACTTAACCTGTTTGTTTCCTGGAATTAGACTGGAATTGACATTATCTAATTTCAAGAAATTCTAATTTCATGTTTGTGTCCATCCAAAAAATTGGAATTGGAATTTCGAAATTCCAATTTTGCCCCAAAATGGGAATTTGCATCTTCCACCAAAATAGGTGGAATTGGAATTTCAAAATAAGTGGAATGGGAATTCCAATTTTTAGAAAACCAAATTTAATATTTTATGGGATTTGTGACTATAAAGATGTATATTATATTGCTATAAGGATGTATATATGCATGTGTGTATATATGTATGTATATATACATAGGTGCATGTATATACAAACCAAATTTAATATTTCATAGAATCTGTGACTATAAAGATGTATATTATATTGCTATAAGGATGTATATATATAGACACACACACACACACATAATGTGTGTATATATACACAAATGTGTGTATATGTGTATACACACATGTGTGTATATATACACATATATGTATATGTGTATACATAGATACATTCTTGTGTGTGTATATACACACATGTGTGTATATATACACATGTATGTATATGTGTATACATAGGTACATACTTGTGTGTATATATACACACATATATATGTGTGTATGTGTATGTACACACACATGTGTATGTGTGTATATGTGTATACATGTGTATGTACACACATGTATACACATATACACATGTGTGTATATATACACACATGTATATATACATATATGTATATATGTATATATATACACATATACATATCATATTCAAAGAAATTAAAAAATAAAGAATTAAAATTCCTTATACATCTTCTCAGTCATCTTCCGGGTGAACCAAACGGGTCAGCCCATATTCCAGATTTCATTTTGAGGATAAGCATCTTCCTGAATTGCAACATCTTCCAGAATTGACCATATCTAGGAATGGTATTCCAGTACTCAAACGGGCACTTAGGAGAATCTTTCTTCTATTATTTATCATATTATACTCTTGTACTTTCTTGTTTACTAAAATATTTTTGTAAACTTTATCTTCACACCTATCTTTAACATATGTCTTATTGTTCCCACTTCAATTGCTTACTTCCAATATTTTCATGCTTTATGATCTTATACTTTATTTTATTAATGCAATGATCACTATACCTAATGATCACTATGCCTTATGATATCTTTTATGTTTTTTCTTGTGATCAGACATTTAAGATGCATACCATGACTTGAATTTAACATACTATTGATACTTTTATGATCTTTATTTTATATCTTTATGAAATTTTGAGAAATCAAATTGACATGTGTTTTCATGTCCATATCAAGGACTTATGTGTGCTTATAATTATCTTTTGATTTAGTTACATGATATTCTTACACCATCCTTTAAATTCAAACTTTATGATATATCTATATTGGAGTCAACATTATGAAAAATATTTTAGGCATGAAAGTTGTTATTAATGTGGGCCTTCATATGTGAGGAAGATGAAATCCCAAGTGACGTTGGTAGTAACTCTACTAGTCACTAAATTTTTGTTGAAATTTAATTCTCCTAGTGAGTATGAAAATATATAAAAGATATTTAACCATTTTTTTAAACTAGTAGAAGCAACAAAACAAGGGTGCTGACCCTTACATAAAAATAGCCAAGTGGTTGTACAAATGGTCTAACCAGTTAGAGATAGAACAACTCAAATGACTAACTAAGATTAGACAATAGTTTATTTAACAAAACACTGTCATTCATTAGAGGAATTACAATAGTCAAAATAAAGAAGACTACAAATTTAGGCCCTTGGCCTACATCTGACACTACTCAGGAATCAAAGCTAGTCTTATCTTAGGAAGTTCAATATCTCTATGTTATCTTCATCCTCGTTTTCCTATATGTCTTCTTGAAGAACAAAGAGTGTAGTGGTTTCACCATACATTTTCCTTCTCCCAAACCTCTCCATATTATGCATCCCACTTTCCATGTTAGAGATTTGATTCATGATAAAATCCATCTTGTTCATGAGAAAATCCACCTCATTCTTGAGAATACACATTTGCTCCACCAAGGCCAAACAATAAAAACAACCCTTGAAATTTGAAGTAGCATCATTCACTTTCTTGTATTTTTCACCCAAATCCCTAAGGTTGTCATAGTGTGAGAGACACTCTCCTCCTTGTCAATCTCCTACTCCAACTTTTCAACCCATTTATCCTCTTTTTTTGTGCTTTAGCAACCCAATTTTAAGGATGGAAAATCATGAATTCTTTGTCGATTTGTAGTGCTCTTCTTTTCATATGGGTGGGCATTTGGTATTTCCTTTATTTAGTCTAGGTGGCATGATATCTGATAAACCAACTCATGACCATTATGTGAGATCTCCCACTATTGTTGGTCAAAGGGGTTTTGAATTATTCATCAAATCTAAAGGCATTGTCATCCAGACCCATGTTTGTCATGTTTCCATCCCCATTGGACCCAAAACCACTGTTATTTTCTTCCACAATTGCAACATCATTTCTGAGAGTGTTTTCTCTCATTCTCTCTAGATCCATGATTGCATGAATCTTTTTCCTCTATCTATAGATGTAGACACCCTAAAATGGACATACTTGTGACCTTACATTACAAACACTAATTTTCATCTATTAATTAATGATTTTTCAATCATTAATTAATCATCTATATTATTCTAATTTCATTCCCTTAATCGTCTAATCAAATCCCCACAATTAATTAAATAAATAATTTTATTTAATTAATTAACCTTAATTGATTAATCTTCATTAATTAATTAAATTCAATTTCCTAAAGTTTAAATTTAAATATTTAAACTTATTAATTAATTCTCCTAATTAAATTAATTTAATTTCCTTCAATAATTCAATTCTAAATCCAAAAAGAATTCAATTATTTCACATGTTGAATACTTTAATTGCAAAATCAATTAAATATTCAAATAAATCCTTTCTCAAGTTCAAAAAGGGAACTCATGATCAACTTTTTAGTTAACTAAACATTACCTCTTCTCTCCAAGTTGAAGAGGTGGAGTTTACTAGTTACTTCTCAGTTAACCAAACTTTATCTCTTCTCTCCAAGTTGAAGAGGTGAAGTTTATTGGTTGCTCCTCAGTTAAACTAAAACATTATCTCTTCTCTCCAAGTTGAAGAGGTGGAGTTTACTTGTTGCTCTTTAGTTAACTAAAACATCACCTCTTCTCTCCTAGTTGAAGAGGTGGAGTTTATTTATTACTTCTCTAGTTCCTTTTGATCAGAACCATTCATTCTCCAAACTCTGGGATTAATCTCAACCATCCAAATCATTTTCCATATTCTATATAATCAACCCTTGATAACCATTTGAAGGATCTAGGATTTCAAGCTCTTATACGCCCTTACTCTGCAGGATTCTTGCTAAAGGCATTCGAACAATTCCTGCAATCAAATTCAATATCATAATCTCGACGCTCCCAATTGATAGACCCTGTCTATACCAATACTGAGCACCACACACACAACGTTTCAAAAGTAGTAGAGAGAGGCAATAGAAGATTCGAGCTTTGTTGGTTTGCATTCCTCCTTGATTGCTTGTCATTTTATTGTTCGTAGGTTCATTCTCAGTAGTTTGATTGATCTCTTTCCATTCCAAATTGGTGCTACTAACCCTCATTATTGAGCGTATAGAACACAACCTACACATTTTGGTGAACCCGACGTGAACTTACAACCCGCGTGAAATTTTGTCATATCTTTCAAACCGCATGGAATATTTTTATGAATTTTTTTTTGCAGTTTGACGTTGGTGTAAGGAGGCCACAAACCAAAATTCATATTTTTTTGATTTTTTTTTTTATTATTAATTTTCTATTATATTTCATTAAAAATCATTTCTAGGCACAAATCAGAGTTTCTTTTCAAAAAAGTTACATTTTTAGAAATGCCTTAAAATTATAGAGGGGTTTTATTCTCTATTATTTTAAATTTTGTGAAATTATTTTGCAAAAATAATAGATCTTTTAAAACTAGTTTGTTTTGATAAAATGGGTCCCTAAGGAAAAAATTAGGGAATTATGATCTAAAATTATTTTTGCAGGTATTGGTTGACATAAGAAAGCTATAGTCCAAAATTAAGATTTTTTTTGAATTTTTTACAATTTTTTTATAATTTTTTTATGCTATTTCATAAAAAATAATTATGGAAATAAGCATTTCTTATCCAAAAAGTTCCATTTTTGGAAAGTTCTTGAAATTATATAGGGACTTTATTCTCTGTTATTTTAATTTTTATGAGAAATATTTTCAAAAAAAGAAAGATCTTTAAAAAGTTTTATTTTTGTATGTTCTTTCTCGATTTATGTGCAAGATTGACCAAATGACTAATGACCAAGAGGATAATCAGACTCAACTCGGGTGCTAGATCACTGAGAGCCATCATACGAAGGACCGCTAACTACCACAAACAACAAAGAGCCATCTTGGAAATCGCATCAGGAGATCAAAGTAAAGCTTAATTACAATAGGTATCTTGATTCTATCAAACATTTTGCAGCTAAGTACTGTATATGTTAAATGTGGCCTTGTTATTCAACCATACACTTCAACATAGTCCTTATTCATCAGCCACATACAAAAGTGAATATGAGTTATTCATCCTGTATGCCTATATGATTCGACTTGTTGCCTTCTATCCAGATAATGTTTTGAATGAATCTCAGAGCAAGAGTCTCACAACCTAGACCAATCCAAGAATGAAGGATTTTTCTCTATGAATGCAATGCAATGTAATGCAAGATTAATCTAAGAACACGAAAGATGCAAGATTAATCTAAATGAAATTAAACTAAGACAAGATAAGAAATATGAGATTAATTTAAGAAAATGAAACTATTCTATTGCAAATGAGCTTAATTGAAATGAGATGATGAATTCTAAAATGCAGCAGCAATTCTATATTCTAACAATGCATATTCTTTGAATGAGAAACGGGAGTTCTTTTATAGACTAAGAGTCTGCTCAGAATAGAAAGTTTCCTTTTGAATTAAAACAGATAAAAAAGTCAATTCAGATTAGCAAGTTTTTTTTAAAAGAAAACAATGAATTGTTTTCTCTTTGTTTTTAACTATTTTCTTTTTTATTTTAACTGTTTTCTTTCTCTTTAAAGCACAGTTAATTCAAAGTTTCTATTTCTGAACATGAGAGAATATTTTTGAGAGAATATTTAATTAAATAAATAGAATATGGCCTCATAAATGTTTTTTCTCAATTATTTGAATAATTAAATTGAATTTTTGAAATGAGGATATTTATTTAATAATTAAATATTATTTAATTCCTTTTTATGTGTTTTAGCTAAAAGGGGTGAATTTAATTTAATTAAAGTGCTAGGACTTTATAATTAAATTAATTCAAT
>MU226606.1:5159155-5174656 GCA_018584345.1 Thuja plicata
TCAGAATTGCCTAATACAATAGGACTTTGATGATTCAGAAGAATGACAAATGCAACAAAATTGGTTAGGGTTGCAAGATGCCAATTTTGGGGTGTTACATTTTGCCCCTCTTTGAATTGATGTGCGAACAACGCATTGATTCAAAGAATAGTCTGATGTCTGAAGCACAGAAGAATAGATTTTGAAAATTAATGATGCAAAGATCGATTGATGAAGATTTCAGAGCCATCTCTAGGACAGAGCTTAACACTCCTAAGTCTAGGTTAGATTGCCAAGACTCTGGTCAAGTAGAGTTTTTGAGGGTCATCTCTAGAACAAAGCTTCATCCTCAGGGATCCGAGTTAGATTGCTCAGATACCTAATAGATTGATATCTTTCAAAAGACTGTCCCTAGAACGAGGCTCAATCTTCAGGATTCAGGGTTAGATTTCCCCGATACCTGTCCATAAAAAGATAGTCAATAGAGATTTTTAGGACTATCTCCAGAACGAAGCTTAGTCCTCTAATATCTAGGTTAGATTGCCTAGACACTAGTTAGATCGAGTTTCAGAATCATCTCCAGAATGGAGCTTGATTTTTAGGAGTCAGGGTTGGATTGCCCCAATTCCCAATAGATGAGTTTTCGAGAATCATCTCCAGAACGAAGCTTGATCCTCAGGGATCTGGGTTAGATTGCCCCGATACCTAATAGATGAGATATAAGGAACAAAGATGTCCCTATTGATTATGGAGTATCCAGTTTTGACTATGAAGTATGAAAACTGAACATGCCCCAAGTGATGAGATACCCCTAGCAATGAGGATTTTTGAAAATTAGATCAGACTGATTGGAATAGATTCAATGATGTAATCATCCTGCCCCCTCAGGAGAAAAATGGAAAGATGACACGTCATAATGATGATGGAGAGAGAGAAATCGCAAAGAGATGTTGAATCAGAGATTAAGAAGAACTCCAAATAGATTACGAAAGAATTTGGAAGATTCAAAATCAATTTCGAGTGATTTTGAGGTCTGGTTGACAAAGTTCACTAGGGTTGACCAGAGTTGACCAAAGTTGACTTTTGATGAAAAGAGTCAAAGATTTGAGAAAATGATGATAGGATAAGATCCTTACAAGAAAGCGACGTTAGAAAGTCGCCTGCATAAGCGTCCGATCATGTCGATCCCAAAAATTTTAAAATGCAATTTTGAGCTATATAGAAGTGTCAAATTTTGATTTCAATCACAAAAATGGATTCAGAGTGGTCAAATTAGCTAGTGGTGAAATTTTCACGCAAATCAGAGCACTTTTGAAAATTAGGTCAAAACCTATATATGAGTCCAAAAGGTCATTTTCAAATCATTTGCATCCGTTGACCTTGAGAAAAGAGCTCTGAGTGAAAATGGCGGTCCCCGTGAGCACTCATCATTTTGAGCGATCCAGGCAGCATAGTCGGCCAGCAACGTACGGACCTCTGGTAAGTGGTCGATTCACCTCTCTGTGAATTCAAATTTGATCTCTTTCTATCAAATTTTCCTCATTTTTTATGTTTTTTAGAACTATGCCACGGGTTCTCACGTGAGGAACTGGTTTCTTCGCACGACCCGTAATGAGATCTCACGCGAGAAACTGTCAAAGGTGAATTCTCACGCCGGTTGGTGGACATCCTCGCATGGGAGGGTATCCACATCTCGCGTGGGAAACCCTTTGATAGGGGGTTTTCTTGGGCAGACAACAATGAAACTTCACGCGGGGATGAAACTTTGAGCGACCCAAAAAACTTCTTTGCGTGAAAGGCTGCTTCTTCACATGGAAAGAGCTTAACAGTTTGAATGCAAAATGAGTCTGCGTCACATCCAATATCATTTGTGTCAGTGTTGTTCCTATTAGTAGGATGTCTGTAATGCGTTATTTCTTAGTTTTGCATTGATTATCTTGAATCATGAGTCGAGTACTGATCATGCATTATTGTTTGCATGTCATGCAGGTCAATTTCCTAGATATAGCATTCAGGTCACATCACCCAGCTATTAGTGGGCTAGTGAGACAGTTAGATGATGCAAAGATCACACATATTGATTGTTTTGGCCTGTCGCATCTTTGTGAGGTACCCGAGATTTGGGTAAATCACGGTCTATTAGGAGCTTTGGTGGAGCGTTTCCATTTGGAAACAAACACCTTCCACCTACCTCAGGGCAAGATGACAGTGATGCCTGAGGATATTTATAGGATTCTCCGGATACCCTTCCACAGACCTAGAGTGGAGTATGAGGTACAGTCATGACCAGGTACATTAGTGCTGTGAGAGATCTTGCAGGATGAGCTGATCATGGGTAGAGACGTCCCAGGGGAGGAGTTGATCAGGGATTATGGACCCAGGCACTGATTGGCCATGGTTTTGGCAGCATTCCTGGGATACTATCTGATTCCAGATCGTGGTCAACACAGTTTTGAATGTGGTTGGGGCCGGATGCTGCAGAGGATGCTAGTTGAGCCAGTCAAATATGGATGGGGTCAGTGTATGCTGGCTCATATGTACCACGAGATGCATGAGATCGCCTATAGAGAGGTGAAGAGTATGGCTGTAGGAGTATTCATTTTATAGGTGTGGGCATGGGAGCACCTTCCAGTTACCTATCCTGTGTGTGAGGATATGAGACAACCATTGGAGCCGTGTATATATATATATATAGTTACAGAGGTTTGATCACTCAGCCTGCGCTGGGTAAGATAGAGAAGTGGTGAGTGACCCTCGATGATTTGGTAGCGGTGACATGGAGACCCTGGAGACTGATGGAGGAGTGGGACAATGCTAGCAACTAGCTGGGCTATATGCTTGTTTCACATCCACTCATCAACCGGGCTATATCTATTATTGCATGGTTTTTGCTTACATGTGTCTGGCGGCAGTTCGGCCGAGCACAAGAGATATCATAGGAGTGTTGTTCCTATACTCATTTTGCGGATGAGCTTAGGAAGGGATGGTCGCTCAAGTTAGATATTGGTTGATGCATGATCGATGTACGAGCCCTAGCATAGAATCAATGGGATTATCAGAGTGGGGTTGCAGATGGTGGCATGACCACAGAGTACAGGGAGTATTTTGTCACTCATCCCTTCCCATAGTTTACGGATCTAGTTGGCATGGGAGCACCAACACAGGTTGTGCACCTACAAGTGCCACAACAGCAAGCACCAGTACCTCCACCACAATAGATACCGCAGCCACCGCCACAACAGCAGGCACCAGTACCTCCACCACAATAGATACCGCGGCCACTGCCACAACAAGTACCATAGCAAGGGCCATAGCCATGCACCGTATAGGTGGACATACCCGCACGACAGATGAGGATTTAGCCTGGTATGAGTGGTAGTGGGAGACAGAGTAGACAGAGGACAACTGCACAGTTAGACGATATGTAGGAGCAGGCATAGCAGTAGGAGGTACTGCAGAAGGACCCGATACAAGAGGATCAGCCTGCATAGGAGCCAGTACAGGGTCCAGTACCTAGAGATACATTATCACAGGCACATGAGGCCCTATGGAGAGCTAGAGAGAGAGTACGAAAGCTAGTGAGGTAGGTTTCTGACTTGTAGGTATAGGTTGTCGTGCGGGATGCCCAAATTCTAGATAGAGATCGGGAGCTGTAGGATGTTCGAGGGCAGCTAGAGAGGGCTCGAGAGGAGTCTCACCATTAGACCACCCGAGCAGCCTATTACTATGTATCCTAAATAGGGGTGGTTCCTGATGAGGCATTGCAGGTGGCTAGATTTTCCTTGTATGCCAGAGGATCAGAGGGTGCACAGGGACCTCCTCCACCAGATATGCCTCCTCCTCCACCTCCTCCAGGTGATGAGGGAGAGGGCCAGAGCTAGATATATCGAGAGATGAGATCATATGATGTATTTGATGCATTGGCATCCTTGTATTGTACCACCATTTTTGAGATAGACTGTGCTCGAGTAGCACCATTTTGTATTGTATCGACACTTATGAGATATATATATATATATATATATATATATATATATATATATATATGAGCTCGTCTTTTGGTATCATCGCATGTGTCACGTTTTATTGTTTATGAGATGTTTCCTATATGCTTAGATGTTTAGATGCTTTACAATGTATCCAGATGTATGCAAATAAATGAACATGTTTTGAATATATGTAGATGTATGAAATGCACATGTATATATTTAAGAGTTATGTATGCGATGCACGTGTTGATGTAGATGCAAATTTGTATGTATGTAGATGATTTATGTGAATACACTTGTGAATGGAAATATGTAATTGCAATGTGTAAATGATAATGCAAATGTAATGTATATGGTACTAACATCTCATGCAGGGTGTCCAGATGTGTGACAGATGCTAACCAAGAGAACATTTGAAGAATCGAGAGTGAGGATTGAACACTTACTAGAGGTCCGTACACTCCTAGCCGACTGTGCCACCTGGATCGCTCAAAACGATGAGTGCTCACGGGACCACCATTTTCACTTAGAGCTCTTTTCTCAAAGTCAACAGATGCAAATTATTTGAAAATGACCTTTTGGACTCATATATAGGTTTTGACCTAATTTTCAAAAGTGCTCTGATTTATGTAAAAATTTCACCACTAGCTAAATCAACCGCTCTGAATCCATTTTTGTGATCAAAATCCAAATCCAAATTTGACACTTCTATATAGCTCAAAATCATATTTTAAATTTTTTGGGACCGACGTGATCAGACGCTTGTGCAGTCAACTTTCTAACATCACTTTCTTGTCAAAATCTTATCTTATCATCATTTTCTCAAACCTTCAACTCTTTTCATCAAAAGTCAACTCTGGTCAACCCTAGTCAACTTAGTCAACAGACCTTGAAATCACTCGAAATTGATTCTGAATCTTCCAAATTCTTTCGTAATCTATCCCGAGTTCTTCTTAATCTCTGATTCAACATCTCTCTATGATTTCTCACTCTACATCATCATTATGACGTGTCATCTTTCCATCTCACTCCTGAGGGGACAGGATGATTACATCATTGAATCTATTCCAATCAATCTGATCTAATTTTCAAAAATCCTCATTGTTATGGGTATCTCATCGCTTGGGGCATGTTTAGTTTTCATACTTCATAGTCAAAACTGGATACTCCATAATCAATAGGGACATCATTGCTCCTTATATCTCATCTATTAGGTATTGTGGCAATCTAACCCAGATCCCTGAGGATCAAGCTTCGTTCTGGAGATGATTCTCAAAATCTCAATCTATTAAGTATCGGAGAAATTTAACTCAGTTCCTTGAGGATCAAGCTTTGTTCTGGAGATGATTCTTGAAAACTCATCTATTGGGAATTTGGGCAATCTAACCCTGACTCCTAAAAATCAAGCTCCGTTCTGGAGATGATTCTGAAACTCGATCTAACCAGTGTCTAGGAAATCTAACCTAGATATTGGAGGACTAAGATTCATTTTGGAGATAGTCCTAAAAATCTCTATTGACTATCTTTTTATGGACAGGTATCAGGGAAATCTAACCCTGACTCCTGAAGATTGAGCCTCGTTATGGGGACAGTCTTTTGAAAGATATCAATCTATTAGGTATTTGAGCAATCTAACTCAGATCCCTGAGGATCAAGCTTTGTTCTCGAGATGACCCTCGAAAACTCTACTTGACCAGAGTCTTGGCAATCTAACCTAGACTTTGGAGAGTTAAGCTCTATCCTAAAGATGGCTCTGAAATCTTCATCAATCGATCTTTGCATCATCAATTTTCAAAATCTATTCTTCTGTGCTTCATACATTATAATATTCTTTGAATCAATGTGATACTCGCATATCAATTCAAAGAGGGACAAAATGTAACACCCCAAAATTGGCATCTTGCAACCCTAACCAATTTTGTTGCATTTGTCATTCTTCTGAATCATCAAATTCCTATTGTTCTAGGCAATTCTAAGTTTTGACTGACTCTACTCGACCTAAGTGTCAAATGCAGAAAATCCTAAATCTGCATTAATCATACATTATATTTAATTCCTAAATATCAATCAATTAGCTAAATAAAATCTATGATCAAATTAATTTAATTATAAAGTCCTAGCACTTTAATTAAATTAAATTCACCCCTTTTAGCTAAAACACATAAAAAGGAATTAAATAATATTTAATGATTAAATAAATATCCTCATTTCAAAAATTGAATTTAATTAGTCAGATAATTGAGAAAAACACATTTATGAGGTCATACTTTATTTATTAATTAAATATTCTCTCAAAAATCTTCTCTTTAGTTCAGAAATGGAAACTTTGAATTAACTGTGCTTTAAAGAGAAAGAAAACAGTTAAAATAAAAAAGAAAACAGTTAAAAACAAAGAGAAAATAGTTCATTATTTTATTTTAAAGAAAGCTTGCTAATTTGAAATGGATTTTCTACCTATTTTATTTCAAAAAGGAAACTTTCTATTCTGAGTAGACTCTCAGTCTATAAAAGAACTCCCATTTCTCATTCAAGAGGATGCATTTTTAGAATAAAGAATTGTTGCTGCATTTTAGAATTCATCATCTCATTTCAATTAAGATCATTTGCAATAGAATAGCTTCATTTTCTTAGATTAATCTCATATTTCTTATCATGTCTTAGTTTAATTTCATTTAGATTAATCTTGCAGCTTTCATGTTCTTAGATTAATCTTGCATTACATTGCATTGCATTCATGGAGAAAAATCTTTTTTTCTTGGATTGGTCTAGGTTGTGAGACTCTCATTCTGAGAACCATTCAAAACCCCGTCTGGATAGAAGGCAACAGGTTGAATAATACAGGCATACAAGATGAATAACTCATATCCACTTCTGTATGTGGCTGATGAATAAGGACTATGTTGAATTGTATGGTTGAATAACAAGGCCACATTTAACATATACATTTCTAGAAATACCTTCTCAAACTAGCCAATCAAGAATAATTGGCTAGTTTGAGAAGGTATTTCTCTTTTTCCTCAGCTAGGAGAATTTCCAGCATCCCGCAGACATATTTATTGGCACGAGCATTCCTGATATTTACCTGGGTTATTTCCGTTTCCTCATCATTAGGGGGGTCTTGAAAATGGAATTTACCCCTGGTTTTAGAGAGATCATCTCTGCTATGTTCACCTGATTGGTCATGATCTGCCATCTTGCTAGAATGTAAGTGTTCAATGTGTAAAGACTTAGTACGAGAAGGTTGAGTGTCTTCAGAATTTGGATCCTCTTGGAACAAAGGGTTTTGAACCTGACTAAAATCCATTGGAAATGATCGTTTGACGTAAGGTCAAAGTACCAGAGAGGGAGATCAAGATGATTCCTCACTAGATGTAGCTGGCAATAATGTGGAAAGCACAGATTCTTCTTGATTGATAGGTCTACCCCTACCTTTTCTAGTAACACGTGAAGGGAATATTTTACCACTTCAAGTTGTAACAATCATAGACAAATATTGTACAAGGGATGTGAACTAGGACCACACTTGAAACTGTCTCAAAGTAAATGCACAAAAAGTGCCAAAAGGTGAAGTATATTTGGTGCAAATCATCAGAAATGAGGCTAGAACAGCTGAGAGATGACTATTGCAACACAAGATATGATGACACAGTAGAAATAGACCAAAATATATGAGACAAGACCTGTTTAAGCAAAAATACGTAATTCTCAACCCAAGAAATCAAGTTGCAGACTATGTGCAGATAGAAGGCAGATAAACATACCCAAAACAAAGACCAGATTTAGCAGAAAGATGTTGGACAGACAGGAAATTGATTGCTATTTTGACAAAATGTTGTAGACTCGCACAAAGTATTTTCTCATGGGAAGATTCTCACTGGTGTGCGTGAAACTATGCAGTCTCGCACGAAAAATAATGACAGATTGGTGAATAAAAATAGCAGTAGATTGTAAAATGCTGCGCAATGATTGACAACATGTTGCATGAAGTTTCGTAGATAATGATGCGAAGGTGGCAGAATATCACGCGAGATTTGGCAATTTGGACAATGAAATTCTATAGAATCAGACAGTTAAGACTAGATTACATTTTTTGAGACAAGATCATGCTATTTTATGACAGAGAGTTCGAGTTAGAGATTGTTTTGGACATATTCAAGTTTGACAGGTTGTGTGATTTGACGTTTGTTTTGATTGTTTAAATGATACACCCACGCAAAACACATTAAGCAGAATGTTTGTAGTACCAGAATAGACAAATCAAAATCCTAGGATAGCCAGGGCAGTATCTGTTGTGTTGGTGCTCAAATCGATAGATTGGATTTATTTTTCCTTATCCAATGATGAGAAACCCAAGTGACTTTCCAACAAACAAGGTTTCAACTTATTCCAAGTATCAACCTTCTACAATTTTGGCTCTGCAGAACCAAGGCTGGTAGGCCTATACCCTAAACTTATCTTCCAAGTCTTTAAGGGATTTTTAAAGCAGATAACTTATGATTCAAACTTATCTATCCCAGAGTATGGAAAAGTACTATGAGATCCTTTAAACTTAGAGCAATGTATTATTAAAATGTTCAGATGTGATGTTGCAAGAATTTAAAGAATGTTTTGTGGATTTAAGATATGAACTGAATAGAGCAGATGGGTATAGTATCTCAAAACTTTAAATAATGAAACTATGACTATAATCTAATAAACAAGAAAGACTAGTGCCTTAATCAACTATGGGAAATAGAGTCAATATCATTCCAATCCTATGTTCAACCTCAGAGACAATTCTACAAGAAAACTTATCACTTCAAAGGTGTTATGGAATGTACATGCAACATAAAAAAATGTAGAGATATATCAAAATGGTAATACTTCTCAGATGACAGACCAATTAACTGAGGCCTTAATCAACATAATTTAACCATGCAAAATGAGAAAACCAATTGAAAATATAGACTATGAATCAAATAAGGAAGCATGCACATCAAACTGTCACTTTGAAGAAGTTCTATTGGTTTATCCGAGGGACTAATTGTAAAATTATAATGAAACAGTTGCATACATCAAGAAAAAGGACTTATCTTTATTGATTATGAAAATAGTACAATAGAGTTCATATTTGTAGTTATTGATCCATCTAATCCATCAATAAAAATTATATTATTGTTGTATTGTCTTTTCTCTTTACATTTTTTGTTACGTGTGTGTGTGTGTTTGAGTAGCTTTCACACCTTTTAAGGGTGAAAACATACAACCCTTATTACAAATTATTAAAAAAATAAAATAAATTAACTAAAAAATAACTACCTAACTTTCGGATTTGGATTTGGCAGAAAATCCAAAACACCTCGTGAAAAGATAATATTTCTGATTTAGATAGGAAATTTGATTTCAGGAACTACGTCATTTTTAGAGTTTTAAAATTCAAACATCTTCAGCCTTTGTCGGCATCATTTTTGTAGCAGGTCAAAATTCCAACATTTTCTGAAGGCTTCGATTAGTTAGTTCTATTTATTTTTTCCATTAAGCTTCATTCCTTTGATTTTTTTAGTAGGGAGAAACTTGCTTCTTGATAATGGATTGGGACTTATAAATTCTCAAAATTTAGGGTACCACCAGTGGCTCTTTTTGGGGACGTATTCTCCCTATGAGCATAGCGAGATTCCAGCTATCTCTGGAGAAGCAGACCAAGTATCCACACTTAATCTGATGCAAAGTGAAATCGGGTGGCCCTAGCGCCCCCCCCCCCAAAAAAAAAAAAAAGTGAACACTTCTTCTTTCCTCCTATCGAACACATAATTATGATCATGTAATACTTTAGATCTCTCGAATATGATGCCATCATTCTCATGGACAACATTCATTGCTTTATTAACACACTTTGACTTTTGTTTACCTTTAGAAAAGTTAGTAGGTGCATTGTAGTCCTTGCTAAATAGAAGATCCCCATGCATTTGATCAACCCTACAAGTAACTAGATTAATCTCTTATGCTTGGATGCCTTTACATACACAATCTTCCCTATACTCAAGATGT
Organism: Thuja plicata; assembly: GCA_018584345.1. Classification (NCBI taxonomy): domain Eukaryota; kingdom Viridiplantae; phylum Streptophyta; class Pinopsida; order Cupressales; family Cupressaceae; genus Thuja; species Thuja plicata. The sequence continues at coordinate 5,169,151 of MU226606.1, forward strand.
TGTTTCTATTCACAAAAAGGATTTGGAGATAACTCACATTTAGGAAATTCCTTCTTATCAAGAATTTGATCAGATAGGATTCTTGGATAATTTTCAAAACTAATCTTCAACACATTCTCCTTATTATGTCTGTTTGATTCCATCTCATCTTCACATGTTTGATACAACTTCTGCTCATAGGATGAAATAATGCATATCTCACTTTTTGAATACACTTTGCCATACATATTTTGAGTTTCATCATCTTTAAAATGATCACTAGGCCCACTGTCTTTATCATGATGTTTATGGACTTGATTGCATAGAAAATATTCTTCAAATAATGGATTCAAGGATATAGAGAGGACTTGATTGCATAGAAAATATTCTTCAAATAATGGATTCAAGGATATAGAGAACTCGAGCATATCTCCATGAGAGATTTCATCTAAAACTTCTTTGTGTTCATATGGTGTATGTTGTTCTATTTCATCTCCATTATTTGATTCCTAAAATTTATCATCTTCTTCATCTATTACCCCCTGAGTATGTACTAATCCATCAACTTGCTTATCATGGTGCATTGAGAAAAAATTTTGACCTCTCTTCTCAACATGTTTTTGATATTCCATGTCTAGTAAATATGAGATTTCTTCTATACTGAGGAGATCTTCTTCCTCATTATCATGGTCATTGATACCTATTTCCATACACATCTCATCATGTATAGATTCTTCTTCAAAATGATCCAAATTTTCTTCCTCTATGTCATCATTCTTTTCTTCCCTCAATACCTCACATATTTGCTCAAGAAAAAATATTATTTGAGAATCATGGTAGATTCCTAACTCACAAAGTTTATCCATTAATTCCCTTCCTAGAGGCTTGATATCTAAAGGTATTTCCTGATAGATCTTTATCATTCTCATGAAAAAATGTAGTGCAGGTTCACCTTTATATCTTTCCAAACTGAAGAATGTATCCAAAGGGGACATGTGTGAGGCCTACCCTAGTTCGACATAAGCTTAGCACTATTTCTCATTTATATGTTCTCTTGTCGATATAGATTTTTTTATAGTTGGAATATTTGGACACATGTATTACTTTATGGATCTGTTGAATCCTTTGCTTGTATGTAATGCATGATTATGTAATCAGGGAATCTTTGTGATACTCTGTGTAAGTGATGCAGATTTTCCTATACGACTTAGTTTTGATGATTTTGTATATTGGATTCATATGTGGATGTTAGATGTAAACAAGATGCAGATTTATTAAGAGCTATGTTTATGCATATAGATTAGATGTAGATGTTGTTTAAATTCAATGAATCATCGATGCAAATGTGAGTGAATGTGTGTTCAATTTACATTATAAATCTTGATATGTTTATGTGTTCGTTTATTGGACCTACTGATGTGTGCAATGAGTGTGCAGGGAAGTTGACTATGGTACTAATTGGGGATTCATAAATGGACCTATGTGAAAACCATGATACTAAGACGTTGTCTATAAAAAGAGACATGGACCTCACTGTATTGTATTTTTATTTGTAAAAGTATGGTGTATGATTGTATTTTATTTAATTGAGTAAATGTGTAATAAGTCATGCTCATGTAAAATTGTTGTGTCACTTGACACATGTGCACCTTGTGTGTTGGCATGGCTAGTGAATGTGACTAGCATAGGCTTAACTTTACCTAGGAGTTACCTAGTATAGTCCCTATGCTTACCCTAAGGTTTAGGAAGATACGATTGAGATAAGGTTGACTCAAGAGAGATTAGATTGAGTCTTGAGGGTTGGATTTTCGAGATTTAACCTTGGGTGGAGTTTAGGAGGGTCATTTGGACTCCTAGGGAGTAACTAGGGTCAAAACTAGCTACCCAACTTGGTACCTTAGGGGTTAGGGGTCATTTTCATCCCTTTAAGAGTCTTGAAAATCATTTATGACTCCCCTAAAGTCACCAATTTGGGAAGTGGCGAAATTGAAGAATTGTAAGACTTTGGTTAAAGCCATCATTTCTTTCCTTGCAAGCATTTAACTCCATTTATGGAGAAGGCAAGTGGGGAGAGTAGATGGATTAGGGTCTCTCCTCCATTTATGACTCCTGATTTTTTTTAAGGAAGAATGCCTTTATAAGGAAGGGTCTAGAGGGATTTTTGGGTACACACCCACTCTCTACTTTTAGAGACAGATTCATTTGTAGGAGTAATACTTGAGAGAAGGAGGAAGGGTGAGAAGGAGAAGCTCTTCACAAACCACCTTGCATTTACCATAGCTTGGATTTGAGGTGAGTTTCCTTATTAGAATAGTTAGGAGTAGTTTTTGTTTTCATATGTGCATAGCTTGAGAATCCTTTATTGAGTTCATGTTATTGTTTTCAACTTCATGGGTTTTCATGGAGTTTTTATGTTAAGTCTTGTATGAAGTTTTGGATTACTCAATGTATGTTTTATTGAGTTCTTGTTTATGTTGTATTTTATTTGTGATCATACTTGTTTTGAGAGTCTTCAAGGCACACTCATCTTTGGGAGGACAGAGCACCTTAGAAGGGTGATAGGTTGAGACACTAGGAGTGTAGAGTCTCCAAGTATGGAGGGATGAACATGGGTATATGGGTGACCATGATTCCAAGCATGCCTAAGGACATTTGGGGGTGATAAGGAGAAGTTAGATGGTTAAAGCCATGGCTTGAAGCTTGTGAAGGTTGGTTGTAATTTAAATTTATGTGTGACTGAGTTACAGTTTATTATGATTTGGCTTCTCCTCCTAGGCTAGTACACTATCACCCCAGTTTTGGAGACCTTCTTCTTGTTAAACCTTGGAAGGGAATTTCTTGATGAACTATTGTTGGTTTCAAAATTGTGAATACTTGTTTGTATTTATGTCTCCCATTCATTTCTGGATCCCCTAGCTAGGGGGTGGCCTTGCAAAGGCCTAGGTTGGGAGGTGAGCCTCCATGGTCAACCGAAGATTTATATGCAGGTTCAATTTGATGCTTTTGGAAGGCTTGTATTGGTGTTCTTATGGGAAACCACATCTGGTGGTCTTGTGATCTATCCTTATAAATGAGCTTGTTTTTAAGCCAAAGATGTTTATTATGAAGTCTTGTAAAGTTGTTTTGAGTAAGAGGGTTTTGTGTAAACAATTTTGTTTTGTAAGTTGTAAATCAACTATGTTATAGAGAGGTATTTATGTGAATACAAAAGAGGGAGATTTTTATCTATGTTGTTTAAATAATATTGATGGTTAAATTATTTTTCTGATAGAATAAAGTTGATTAGATCAAGTTCAAAGAAAAGTATGTGTTTAATAGATTAAGGTTCAAATAAGCCTTATTCCTAATTTATGTTTATGTTTATAGTTTTATGCCATTAAATGAGGAGGCAAAGTTATTTACATTAAGGGTGAAGTTGTAACTATCTTCTTTTAAAAAGTCATAGAACACTTGAATTAAAAAAAAGTTATTATGTTAGGTTTTCAATCTATTTAAATTGTAATGTTGCAAAAAGGGTTTTATAAGAAAGGTATGACTTCCACTCCTTTAGTTAATTTAACTTGTCTTAAAGTATTATAAGTTCTTTAGTTTATGGTTAGATTCCTATAATTTTTGGGCATGACACTTGGTATTAGAGCTCTGGGTTCCCCTCTAGGGCCTTGAGCTCACTATGCTTAGCCTATGTACATAAGGGACTTCATTATTTATTTACATTCAACTCCTGATATTGTAAATTTTAATCTTGTAAGCATTAAGGAAAATATATTCTCTTTAAATAAGCCCTATTTCTAATTTAATATAAGTGTTCACTACATTTATAGATCGTTTAGAATCAAATAATGTTGAAATCAAGGTTATTTACATAATGGTGAAATTAGTAATTATCTACTTTCAAAAGCCTTAAAATGCCTAGATTAAGAAATTATTATTCCTTAAAATTATATGAGTTATATTTTGTTTATGCAAAATTTGATAAACATGTCAACTCTATATTTGAAATAAAGATAAGTCATAGTTGATAAGAAAATGTATTTATTTAAAAGTGAAGTTTAGATATGATGAAATAACCATATAAGTGCATAAATAAAGAAAATAGGATTTGAGTATTTCCAACAAAAATATATTATATAGACATATTTAGTTTTATCTAATAGATAAATATATTAAACATATATATGTAATGTTATGTATAATAAAAATCAGTAGATAACTATTTAAAAAAAAAAATATTTGATATATATAAAATACTTTGGAAAGCTATTGTTAAAAAAAAGAGGGGTATTCAATTTTTTTAATTTGCAGCGAAGGTGATTTTTTTTGAAAGACAGAAGCTTTATTTTGGTCGGGGGTGCGCTGAAACCCTACCCCACGACCCCCATTGTTTAGAGAGGAGGCAAGGGAGGGATGGCCTCCCCCAGCCTCGTGGCAGCGGTGCCTACTACTACAGGTCACCGGCCGACCATAGAGGGGCTGAGTAGACCCCGCCCTCTACACCCCACTCCTGCTTCTCCCTTCCCCACTGCGGCTTTCTATCGCACCGCCCTTTCACGGCTTCCTCCACCTCCTTCATGCCTCCTCCCGATCCCCACCAGTCCAGCACCACCGCCTGAGACAGAGCAGTGCCACCATGCCCTCTTTGCCACCCGCCCTGTGTTGAGAAACCCGACGGCCATGTCTCCCGCCGCCTGCGTTGATTAGGGTTTGGAGCTCCTGACTGTTGCCAACACCGATGGTGGTGCTACCACTACAACCACCCCACCCAAATGCTGAGATCTTTTCTCTGCTCCACTGACCTCCTTGCCACCTCTCAACTGTGGCCGCCTAGCATGGCTGCCATACTTCACCTCTTCCTACTCTCGGTGCCACCTGTGCCCGGATAGACCTTTGCCTCCGCCCTTGCACGGTGGTGCCGCCTCCTATGGCCACCATAGATCCTAGCCGCCACAAGAATCTACCTCTGTGCGAGAACTGCCTCCTCTAGTATGCTCGTGATTTAGGGTTTGAAACCCTGATTTTCTCCCCTGCCAATAGACATTTTAAAATAATGATATTTTATTTAAAATAAAATTTTGAGGCATCCTCCAATTTGAATGTATACGAGGTAGTGACATATTTATAAGTTCTTTTAATTTGATAGATTTGATTCTTTTAGTTAGATTTGATTATTAATATTATTATTATTAAAGTGGATTTCAAATAAAATGCAATAGAATTTATAGTTGAAATTTTTGACTTTAAGGATGGAGAATGTTAGAAGAATTGTTTTTTTTTAAATAATTTAGTATTTGATTAAATTAGATGTTTTAACATTTCCTCAAGTACCATAGAGTGATATCAGATAAAGCCTGGGAGACTTTCTCGGTTAATGAGAAAGAAAAGAAGAGGCTGGTGAAGATTGACACTTCGTACCACAACCCCAATCGCATATCCAGGCCTTGGAGGTATGTTCTGTATGTCCTCATTAGTTATGTAATGCTGGATGGAAGGTTTACCAGGGCCACAGGGCATCATTTTATGCTTTTAAATC